>SNQJ01S0041556.1:11901-29140 GCA_010110895.2 Picea sitchensis | reverse complement strand
TAGCCATTGAGTTGCATTGATAAAAGTTAGGGCAACCATATTTGAGAGTTACAGGATTGAAATTAAAATTAATGTAGTAGGGTAGCCATCAAGTTGCAGTGATAAGATTTATGGCAGCCATATTTGGGAGTTATAGGATTAAAATTAATGCAGTGTGGGTAGCCATCTCTCTCGGTAGTCTTATTACTCTCGTAGGATCCATTACAGTTGCATATTGTAAAGACCACAACAACATTGATGGGAAGCTTTCAAATCACTTGCAGGTAGATTTTTCTAGTTCAAGATGAAAAGAAGGTAGGGGTCCCTTAAAAAATCATATTTCCATTAGGCCACATCATAAATCTCTCCTCTTTCCATTACATTCTATATTCTCTTATGTGTCTTATATATTTCATCAACTACAAACCTATCATAACTTGACTGCTTGACTTCCAACTACTGAAAGAACAACTTGAGATGTTGGTAGCTTACAGGTAGCTGATTTTTTCACCATCTAGATTGTCAAAATAAAAGGTATCTCGTAACATCAATATGGACACAATGATAAATGAGCAAACTTTTATGATATCTTGGATTCTCGTGTGGTGTGTCCCACAGTAACACTATTTCCCATTGTTAGAGATTCCTTCTCCTTGCTTTTCTATCAAACCCTTGCTTTACTTTTCCCTCTTGACCTATAAATTTGTCAAAGGCAACCCTTCTCTCTTGAATCGTCTAACTTAATCAATTGATTAATCATGAGATGCAAAGAATCAGTTTCCACAGTAAAGTTCTATGTATATTAGTACCTTAACATTGATTGGAGGAGAAGCCTCACAAGGCCAATTGGGATGTTCATGTTGCTCTCTTTCTATAATTATGTTTGCTCAAAGTGCATACTTTAGTTTGTTATCTCTGAGGGATTTCTTGATGATATTTAACAGATTTGTGTTGTTTGATTTAGACAATCCATTTCCATGGAGATAATAGTTACCTAAATGGGATGGTAAGATGTTGGAAGTTGGTTGTCATTGATGTCAACCCTAGAAGAAGTCTAGAATCTCCTAGAAGTAATGGGTGATGCCAACCCTAGAAGAAGTCTAGAAGCCTCTAGAAGTGATGGGTGTATTTAAAGAAGTCTCCAAATTGGTCCCCTTATGGCGTATCTTTAAACATGGTCCTCACGGGAATATGCTTTGAAGAAGTCTACAAGAAGCCCTGGAAATATGGCTAAGTGCTTAAAAAGCCCCGAAGGTGTGGTCATGAAGTCTGAATTTGCTTGGAGAAAAAGAGTATGAAGGACATTGTAATTGCATACAAAACCTCCACAAATTGATAGTCATTGTCATGATGTTTCCAATGGTAGGTGGCACACCACATGGCTCCTCACGGTTGAGAAGTTATGCTCTCTTAAAGTTGAAACCCTGAAGTATGGTCAAGAAGCCCCAGATCTAAGGTCAAAGAAGTTACAAGTCAGCCCCAAATTAATTAAAGGAGAAAAAAAAATTGCAACAAGAAGTTACAGGTTGATCGTAAAGTCAAATTAAGGAGGCACTTGGAAAAGTGTAAATACACATCAAAAACCTCTAATTTGTTCATCTATCCAAGTGTGTGTTTATGGTATGGAGTTAGAATAAGTGGGTCTACACTTGTGCTAGGAGGATTGGTGATCTCAGTAAAGTGAATCTAGCCTAGGAAAAAGGAGGTCAAGGAGATCGAAGAATACGGAGGTGACTATACCAGCTTTCTGAGGTTATTCGCGGGTTGCAGTGGAGCAAAGCACGGATGTACGCACATCGTAGAGAAGCAAGGCATGGATGTTTGTGGGTTGACAAGTATGAATCACGGATATGTGAATTTTTTTTGAAGAAGGTGTCATTCTCTTGATGCTAAATTTGAGGAAGGTTTGTTGGTCTGAGATCTGATGTACCGGGTTTTACATAATGAAAATGTATGTTATTCTAAATATTTTGAGGCTTGTATCTTGAAATTCATATTGCCATTTTCACTATAAGTTTTTTTCTAGTATGAGTCAGATAGTGAATTTTAGAGGTTGTTGAGAAGACATATCAAGGTACCCATGGTACAAATTTTAGCTTCTGGGTTGTTTTACTTTTGGAGATATACTCTATGGAAGATAGGGTTGTTGACTAGTCCTGTAACTAGTCTAAAACATGTGTTCCAGGTAAAACAATCATAACTTATTCATAGAGGATCCAAATTCTATGAGACCAATTTAATTGGAAATAGTACAGTCTGTAGTATTTTTTCTATGAGTTTCATAATCAGATATCAAATATTGAGTGCATGGAATGTTGTACAAGTTCGCTCTCTAGAATAGGCCAGAATTCAAGAAGGTCTACCATTTTCGCTATAACTATTTTTCAGGGATGATTCAAGGATAAAAACTTGGAGGAATTTCATAGAAGATATCAAAGAGGATTGGGTACAAGTTTCAGACCTTGATTCATTACAGGTAGAAAGTTATACTTATTGAAAGTTAGGGTTTGTGACTAATCCAAAAAGTAGTCCCAAACAGGTGTTTGAGATAAATTTAAGAAGTGAGGTTGGGGTTTATATGTGGACCCATGTGGACCTAGGATATTTATGTGGATCCAATTTCTAAGTGACCCTAGGTTGATGATGTTGATGTATCAATTATGGTGTATCCAATTTTTTATGATGATGATGTATTAGTTATGGTGTATCTAGTTTTGATGATGATGATGTATTAGTTGTAGTGGAGCTAGTTTTAATAATGGTGATATATCAGTGACAATGGCAAATTTATTATCAATGACAGTGGTAGGTTTATTATCAGTGATAGCTTCATTATCAGCGACAGTGATAAGTTGATAATTAATGACAGTTTTAGTGAAGGTTGAGTCTCCATTTATATTTCAGGGAGGAAGGAAGGGGAAAGGAAAGGGGGTTGGAGCCTCCTTCCAGTTGGAGCTGGAGAATACAGGGAGTCGTAGATTCCTTCATGATGGAACTTGTAAACTAGGGGTTTGTAGCCTCCTTCCAGTTGGATATGGAAAAGATAGGGAGTCGTAGCTTCCTTCAGGTTGGAGCCTATAAACTAGGGGGTTGGAGCCTCTTTCCAGTTGGAGTTGGAGAATACAGGGAGTCGTAGCTTCCTTCAGGTTGGAGCCTGTAAAATATGGGGTTGGAGCCTCCTTCCAGTTGGAGCTGGAGAATCTTTGAGTTGTAGCTTCCTTCAAGTTGGAGCCTCTAATAGGGGGTTGGTGCCTCCTTCCAGTTGGTGCTAGAGAATATTGGAAGTTGGTGCTTCCTATGAATGTAATTCCTGACATGATATAAGAAAAGCATTCAGTGGTTTTCTCACATTTGGGTTTCCATGTAAAAATCTCTTGTGCATTGTGTATGATGTGACGCATTCTTGAATGGTATTGTTAATTGTTAATGTTTGTTGATGTTATGTTAATAATGGTAAAAAGTGTTCAATATTGATTCACTGCCCCCCCCTCTCAGTATTGAATATTCCAACATAAGTTGTTGTAGAGATCACATAATTTAACAAGTTTAATGTATCTAAAAGTTGCAGCATTGTCAATTGTAATATTTTTTTTGAACTCTAAATCAAGGCATTTCTTGTAGGGATGGTTTCCACTCGTATGGTGAATTAATCAGTGGCTATCAATATCCACTTGAATCCATTATTTGAATTAAATTGAGTCGTCATTACCACTAGAAGGGTGCTTTGACCTCTACTTGTTGCTAACTTCTTCTTTCAGTCAAAGAGTTGGCAAGGCTCACAAGATCTTATCATATTGTGCACATTAGTAAATAGGTTTTTCCAATAATATTCAGATCCAAGAATCTTTTGCGGCATGGTGTTTGTTGAATAATACCCTCCATGGAGTCTAGTATGGATTTCTTGAATCATTTGTTGGACTTCTTCCAAATTGACGCATTTAAAGTGATGTTATGTTAATTTCTCCTTCCCAAACCATCTTGAGTGAGACGATATCTAACGGATTTCAGTTTCAATGCTCGCCTTTTCTACTTGTTCAAGTTCTTACGCCATATATATATATATATATATATATATATACAATTCTTTACAAGAAGAAATATCAGAGAAGGATTTGTATCAAGTCCTGACATCCTACAAAATTATTGGTCCCAATGGCTTTACAGTTGAGTTTTACTTAGGGTTCTATGATCAGATTAAGTGGAACCTTATAAAAGTGGCTAATGACTTCAAAAGGCTCGAAAAGGTGTGGGGTTCTTTCAATTCTAATTTCCTAGCCCTCATCCCAAAACCCAAGCTCTATCTTCTTTCAAAAACTTTTGTTCCCTTTCCTATTGCAACATTATTTATAAACTCATTGCAAAAATCATTGTGTGTAGATTGAAGTCGATTTTCATTAGTTTCATTTTAGAAGAACAATATGGCTTCCTTTTCAACCACCAACTCCACGATGTTGTTTCCATTACACAAGAGGTGATCCATTCCATAAAGTTAAAAGAAATCCCCTCCTTTGTTATGAAAAATGACTTGTCAAAATCTTACGACAAAGTAAGCTAGACTTTCATCAGACTTGCATTGATTCAATTGGGCATGAATCTTGAAATGGTAAATTGGATAATGGATTGTCTTGAAACTCCTTTTTCCATTCTAATAAATGGAGTCCCCTCTCCCCACTTTCGTTCTTCAAGAGGGCTTAGACAAGGTTGTCCCCTTTCTCCTTTTATGTTTATTTCTAATAGTGGAAGGTTTAAGCCTATTGATTAAAAAATCTCGCAAAGAAGGCCACTTAAAAGGAATAACAATCACGAATTCATAAATTCCTTTCTCATATGCTCTTTGTTGATGATGTAATTTTGTTTAGCGCAGAATCGCTCGTGGAATTCAAGCTTTAAAAAATATTTTAGAGCTTTTATGCACATCTACAAGAATGCAAATTAATAAGGATAAGTATTCAATGCTTATTAATGGTCTATAGGAGGACATTGTAGCTCAATTGAAAGTTTGCTTACCTTTCCCTCAAAACCCACTCGAGGAAGGAATTAAGTATTTGGGCTTCTTTTTAAAACCTAATGATTATCTTTTCAGGGACTCGTTATGGCTATTCTCAAAAATACAGAAAATAATATCATTTTGGGTTCATCGATGACTCTCAAGGGGCGGTAGATTGGTAGTCATGAATGAAGTGTTGAGCATCATACATGTTTATTGGGATTCTATAGAAAAAATATCGAAAGGCATTTTACACAAAATCAAATAATTATGTTTCCACTTCTTATGGGCTTGAATTGTAGAGAAGAAAATGTATCCTTTGGTTAAGTGGTCAAAGTTGGCTATGCCTAAGGACTTGGGTGAATGTGGAATAAAGAATTTGGTATGGTTTTGTAGAGTGTTAGCAGCAAAAAGTATGTGGAGGTTGCTACACAATGACATGCTCTGGAGCAGAGTTATGTCTTCAAACTATATGCAAGAGATGACTTTTATAGAATGGATAAGGTTGCCTACAAAAAATACACAAAATAATTCGATATGTTGGAAGGCTTTGGTCGAGACTTTTTTTCTCATCAGATAACATCTTGTATGGTGTGTGGGAAATGGAAGACAAATAATAATAGGGGACGATTCTTGGTTCATTTCATCACATGGTTTTAAATTTCCAAAAAATATGTTAAACACTCTTCATGCAAATGGAATTTTCACTTTGAAGAACGCCTCAATTGCACAATTGGACAAAGTAGGCAAAAGTGAGTGGAAAATTGCAGCTATGATGGATCTAGAAGGAGAGGAAGCAAATATTTGGGGGGACTGTGTTGTTTCTTTAAATTCAAACTTCATTCTTCTAAAGGAAGATGAAGAAGACTCCCTTTTATGGTCTGACGATGAAAAAAGAGGTAAGTTTTTGGCAAAGCTAGGATATCAAATGATGGCAGAAGAAACATTTCAAGGGAAGAGGAAATTGTGGTGGAAATTTTTATGGGAACAGAAAGCACCCATCAAATCAAAAATATTTCTCTGGATGGCGACGAAGAATAAGATTTTAATGTGGGACAATGGTATGAAAAGAGGGTGGTGTGTACCTAATAGGTTTTCACTGTGAAAATATAATCTCGAGTTTGTACAACATCTATTTATAGAATGCTTGTATGCTCTTTTGGTTTGGACTGAGATTGAAAAGGCCTTAAATTTTTCAAGGATATGACCAAGTGAGGGTTTAGAAAGGTGGGTAAAAAATTGGGAGGACAATGGTGTCCAATCTTATATCTCAATCCCTTCTTCTTTGTTTATTTTATTTGGCAGGCATGAAATAATGTTATTTTTCAAAACACCTTTATACCATGTGAGGTGGTGGTGAGGTTGACTGTCAAGCTAGCTGGAGAATACAACTCTGAACCAATACGTAAAAAGATAAGAAAACCAATCATACCATAGGCTGTTGAAGGGATACCATGGGGTTTTTTTTACGGGGTATTGGAAAAGCATGTTGAATAACTAAGTTTTGAAGAGCACATGCAAAAGCAGAAAAGGGAGCAATTTGTGGGGTCAAAGCAGAAATCAGAACACGCACAAAAGAAGGAAGTAAAAGCAGCATGAAGGCGTAAAAGAAGGAAAAGCAGCATGAAGGAGTAACAACAGGAAAAGCAACATGTTGGCAAAAAAGAACGAAAACAACCAGGACATATTAGGTTTTTGGGATAAACTATTAGGGTTCTGAGCCCTAACTCTATGTATAAATATGTAATGGGTTGGGGAAGAATAGGCTGCTGAAAAAGAGAGATTAGGTTTCTTATGGGTGAGAATATTTATTTAGGTTTTTGGAGAGATTTTGCAGAGAAAGAGGCATGCACTGCAGAGAGGCTAGGCTAGATTGAGGATATAATATGTTGTATCTATTGTAAGTACAATGCATAGGCCTGAGGTGATTACTGCATGAAGATTAATAGAATCCAGTCATTGGGGACATAGCCTAAGGATTGGGTGAACCACATTAAATCATGTGTTTGAATGTGTCCTTTGATGCGGTTGTTCATGGATGTTTTGTTTATGCATGATTAGTATAAATCTATTTACTATATGGTTGATGCGTAGTTATAATGAATGATACAGTGGGTTACTTATATTGCAATCGATCTGATAAGGGTTCCGCACAATAGAGTTTCTTAATTAATCAAAGGATATGAATAAAGATATTGCACACAGGGTGGATAAATAGTAATGGATATGATGATAGCCTCATATCCCATCGTCCCTGCAGAAACTTGGTTCATGCAACCCTAGTAGATACCTCGGGTGAGACTTCACTTGCATGCAGGTGATGTCAAAAGGGTCAGTATCTGAAGGGTTTTGTTGGTTGAGTAAATTGAACCTAGGGTATTATAATCACACTCCAACAAATGGTTTAGTTGGCAGGGCCCAGAATCTGCAATTGAGGAATTGTTTTGGAGGCTGACTAAGAAAGAGATCATTGAATGGATAGAAATGAAGGAGAGAGAATTTTCTCGATGAGAGAATAGAAACCCTCAGATGAGCGACGAACAATGGTTGCAAAGGTATGTGTTCATAGAGCTGCATGAGATTTTCTTTGGTGAATTTTTTGATTATTTTAACTGAATGGTTAGAAAGGTTAGTGGAGAATACTAGAAGATATCGAACTACAACCCCGAGGAAATGGACCCATGATTTGGTAAGACAGTTGAATTATGTAAGTAATATTACTTCTCGCACAGTCAAGTTTTGGTTGAATAGCATACTGGGGGGTTATATTACAGAATTTGCAATAGATTGTACCCAATCATATAGTGTCGTGGAGAGGGATTTCTTTAAAGGTCTACATGGAAGGTTTTTGAAAGCATTGGGTACTTGGATAAAGATGTTGTTGTGCGAAAAATGTGTGATGACGATGGAATTTGACTCCTAAGGGGATTTGCTCACATAGGGTAACTGGGGGCTGACCAGGGGATGGTTTTAAGGTAGGAAAGAATGAAGAAAGAAATGAAGAAGGAAGGAAGGGACTAAGGATGGAGAGAAATGAAGAAGTTGTATCATAAGAGGAAGACGAATCTGGAGTAATGAGTAGAAGAAGAAGGTACAAGAGGTTGAATATTGGGGTTGAGAAAGGAGAGTCACGCAGTGAGTATGAGAAGAGAGAACTATGCACACTAATTCAGATCATATAAATACCACACACAGAAGGAGAGGAAGAGGATTCTCAATTCAGTCCTATAATAGAAGAGTCGTTAATTCCTACTCAGGCTGGATCCTGTGTCAATTCCACAACCACGTGTGCGTCACCTGGATCCGAGATAACATTTGAATATTTGTCAAAATCACTTATAGTTAGTAGAGGAAGTCAGAATAGTGGTAGCTAGAGCAGTGGAAGCAACACGTTGAATCATAATCATCCAACAACACCGGGGGGGTGTTACGCAAAATACCATGGCAAGGGTGGACAATTCATTAAGAATTCCCGATTTCCAGGGAGTTGGGTCAGTGGACCTAGAACAACATTTGTTTGTATGTGAGACAATTTGGGTTGTAAAGAATGTTTAAGATGAGGCCACCAAGGTTGCACAGTTGGCAAAAATGTTTAGAGGTTGTGCATTAGTATGGTATATGAAACTACAGAGTACTACACCAACATGTCAAGAAAGGATACTGGTAGAAATTAGACAAGCATTATTGAAAGAGTTCAAGAATTCGAAGTCTGAGTCATAGTACATCACAGAATTGAAGGAAATTAAACAAGTATAGAATGAGTCAATTTGGGATTCTGATCAAAGATTTAAGTATTTGATAGGTAGATTAGCATTCTAGATTCTTGATCAACAACACAGAGAATGGTTTATTGTAGGACTATTTCCACACATTTGTCGCCCATTGATACAACAGAAGGTTGTGTCGCATCCTGAAGCTTTGGAGATTGCAATAAAGTTGGAAGCATCTCTCGTAGGAGATGGCGAGGGGATGTCTCAAGTCCAAACCTAGTTAGCTACCTTGACAATTCAATTGGCACAACTGACGAAAGGAAAGGAGAAGTGGGAACAAGTTTGGTGTGTCAAGTGTGGGACTGAAGGCCACCATAAGGACGAATGCCTAGCCTTTTCACAGTATTTGGCAACTGGAGCACCGAACCCATTACCGGGAGCAGGGTATTGTGAAATATGAAAGAAATGGGGACATCATCTGTATGATTTTCCATTGTTGCAGAAATACCAGAGTACACCAAGGAATTTATTTTTTAACTTTTGCAAGTCAGTAGGGCACGAAGAGAAGGATTGGCGTGCATTCGATCTGATGAGAGAGTGAACTTCAGATATCTATAGAATTTAGGAGGAAAATTTCACGATAGAAGGAGGTGGTCCACAGTATAATAATTAGAGAGGCTTTAATCCAGGAAGTTGAGGATGATTTGGCAGAGGTCGAGGCACAAGAATTTTTGGCAGAGGAAGTAGAGGCCCAATAATTTGCTACAATTGAAATCAACCAGGACACCTAGCTCGTGACTACCTGAATCCTTGTACAAATTGCATGTATTGTAGAGCACTGGACCATGCGACAGAAGATTGTCTGCAAATACTTGCAAAGTGGCAGGAAAGAGGGAATCAGAACCAGAATCTAAATCAAAACATACAGAAGATATCAACAGAGATATGTGACGAAGGACCCAAAATAGTAGTTGTCACATGCGGAGGAGCTAAGATAGGAGCTGACGCGACAAATGAAGGGAGGTAGAGTGAGGAAATCAATAGGACCTATGTCTATATTTGACCCACATCAAGAAAAATAGACATATCAACAGACAAGGAATGAGATACAAGGACCAGATTGGAAAGCATCGACATCATTTACAACCCATGTGGTTGACATTCCTTTGATCTATGATCGTACTACCCTAGAAAGGCCCCTTGAAAAGGTAAGTCCTTTGAAATAATTTTTGAAAAGTTGTTTAGCATTGATGAAAGATGAAGTTGCATTGAATGCATTGTGTGGAATGATTGATCATTGTGCACAAGAAAATTGAAAAATATTGACTCATATACATTCTATGTGTTAACATCTGGCTCCACAAGGGATGAAGATCTCCCTGCGAAGCTCCAAGAACATTGTAGTTCCAGTTCCTTATCCATTGGGCATGGAGTCATTATTTAAAACAAAAAACTAACTAAACACATCGGTATTTACAATGGAATTAAGCCACCCATGGCTTTAATAAAAGTATTTTGTGAGAAAATTCCCATTGACTGAGCCACCGGAAATTTCAGCACCCTCCAAGTTGTGCAGCTTAAATTTTTTATTGTGCAAGACTTCATAAATATTAAAAGGGCCTACCCACAGATCTTCAAACTTACCATGCTTTCCTTTATCCTGCCTTTGAGCATCCCACTTGAGCACCAAGTATCCAAGATGAAAATATTCCTTCTTTACCTTCTTGTCCAAAAACTTATTTAATTTTCTGCTGATGATTTTGTGCTCTGTTCAACCGTTTCTCTCTAGTTTGCTGCACTTCCACAAGTTGATGCATCCTTCTGACCATGTCATCTGGTTCCCTTTCCTGATCTTGAAGAAATTTTTCCACAGGTAAAGCTAATTGTATAGGGAAAACAACTTTTGTTCCATAAAACAGTTGGAATGTTGTGGTACCAATTGACCCCTTAGTTGTTACTCTGTCTGCCCAAAGGGAAAACTGCAACTTAGAATCCCATGACTTTTTATTGTCTTCCAACAACTTTTTGATGATCTTCACTAAGCTCTTGTTGGAGGAATCTGTTAAGCCATTACCTCGAGGGTAATATGGAGTGGAATGGATAAGTTGAATGCCAATTTTTTCACAAAAATCCACCAGAGGATCAACTTTGAAGTTTGTTGCATTATCAGTGACAATTTTATTTGGGAAACCAAATCTAGACAAAATATCTTCTAAGAAACTAATGATTACATTGTGTGTTTCATTCCTGGTGGGAATGGCTTCTATCCATTTAGTAAAGTAATCAGTAGTAGTTAGAATCCAATGGCATTGACCACTAGAGGATGGATGAATTTCTCTAATAAAATCTAATCCCCACTACTAGAAAGGACCAGATACCAAAATTGGTTTCAAAGGCAAAGACTTGAGTTGTTGTTTACCTGGGAATCTCTGGAATTTATCACATGTTCTGATCTTTGCACACACATCAGTGAATAAGTTAGGCCAGAAATACACATCTCGAAGTATCTTGTATGTTGTGGTTCTCCAGAAGTGATGACCTCCACATAAACTCCCATGAAATTCAATCATAATTTGTTTTGTCTCCTTGGGATCTAAACATCTTAACATAATCCAAGAAGGATCCTTCCAATATAATATCTTATCAACAATGCAATACTTGAATTCCTTGAGTTTCATAGATCTTACCTTAGCCTTCTCAAGTCCAATAGGAGGCTGCAAATTCTCCAAGAAATAGATGACATCTTTGTACTAGTTGCACTCTGCCAACTTTGAGTTAATTTGCAGGTTATTGTTCTGAATTTCAGACTGCTGATTTACAGATTTAGTGCCCATGAAATTCACTCCCAGTGCTTTACAATTTGATTTAGTTGTCAACCTAGCTAATCCCTAACCTTTTATCATCTTTGTGGGCTTCACCTCCAAATCAAACTGTAAAATCTTAGCAATCCACTTGCTTATTTTCCCATCAATATCAGGCTGAATCATAATTTCTCTAATAGAACTTGAGGGAACATAAGCAATGACTTTTGAGTGAAGAACATACACCCTAAAATCATTAAGAGTTTTGACTAAAGCATAAGATTTTTTTTCCATTATATCATACCTAACTTCAACATCTCTCAAAGACATATTGAAGAAGGAAATACGTTGCTCCATACCATTTGAATTCTTTCGAAGAAGGACAACAACTAGTGTATCATTAGAGGCAAAGGAAAAAACCAGAAATTCCTTTGATTAATCAGGGCTTATCCTAACAGGGGCATCAACCAATGCTTGTGTTATCTGCTCAAAAGAACTCCTAGCTTCTGGTGTCCACTTGACTTCATTGTCTTTTCTCAACATGGCCGTGATAAATTTCACTAGCTCAACAAAGTTAGATATAAATCTCCTCAAAATTTTTATTTTACCTAAGAAGGACTAAATTTCTTTCTTAGAGCTTGGAATATAAATATTTTTGATAGCCTCTACCCTATTGGGGTCAATATTCACACCATCAACTGAGACAATGTGTCCTAGCAGCTTACCTTCCTTCATGGAAAAAATAGATTTTTTAGGATTTAGGGACAGACCATACTTTCTGCACTTCAAAAAAAAAATCTCAGATGTTTATAATGCTCTTGATCAAACTGGGAAAACATTGTAATGTCATCCATATAGATAACCACAAACTTGTCTTTCTCCCCAATAAATGTAATTCCCATTACATGTTGGAAAGTTTCCCATGTATCATAATACCGAATGACATCTTGGCATACATGAATGTACCCCAGGGAGTGGTAAATGTTGTCTTTTCTCTGTCCTCTGGCAACACATAAATCTGATTGTAGCCTGAAAACCCATCAATCATTGAAATCCTCATTGAGCTCGTCACCCTTTGCAAAAATGTGTTCCATCTTAGGTAAAGGGTAGTTATCCTTTCTAGAACACCTATTTAGATTCTTGAAAACAACACAAATCCTGATCTCACCATTCTTCTTTCTGATAGAGACCAAATTAGCTACCCAATCAGAATACCTCAAAGGTATAATGATTTAAACATCAAGCAGCTTCTTAACCTCTTTCTCCATAATAGGAAATAACATTGGATTAATCTTCCTGAGATTTTGTCTGAATGGCTTAGTGCCATCTTTTAAAGGTGTCATATGCTCAATGATGTTGGTATCATAAGTATTCAAGTCTTCATACTTCCATGCAAACACATCAGAAAATTATTTCAACAATTTGACATATTCAACCCTCTGATTTTCTGATAAACTCTTGGACAATTTTACATGTTTGGGCTCTTCTTCAGTGCCTAAATTACAGTCTATCGGACTGCATTTTCTTTAGAACTGCTCATTTTAATAGCAACATCATTATTATCAAAGAGCCTCTCTAAAGGAACTAGCCCCTTAGGAATGTGATTACCAGGCAATTGAACAATTTTATGATCTACAATTTTATTCAGAAATTTAACAGCATGCAAATTCTGACCATCACCTAAATCTTGGTCAATATGCAGGGAAGACAATTCATCCATTATTTCCAAAAAACTCTTTATTTATTCATCATCTTCAAAAACCTTCCAGTTCTTGACAATGCCTGGAATCAAAGGCCTGTATTTTATCTCAACATCATATTTGATCTTGGAAGGCAGGGGAACTTTGAAATTACTTGCAGAAACAAAAAATGAATCATCTATTGAATTAGCGCTCCTAGGAATGTAAGAAATGTTATGCTAAGAAGAAGTTGTCTACCAGATCCCAAACTTCGTTTTTGTAGGCCCTTAACCTGACATGCTTAGTCTGATAGATGTTTTTTACCTCCTACACAATCATCTCAACATCACCAAATATTGTTAGACCCTTAATTTCCATGTCCCTTGCAACCCTAAGCCCCATAATCAGAGCCTCATATTCTGCAATATTATTTGTCACCTCAAACTCCAGTTTGAATGACAAGGTTGTGACTTCTTTGGAAGGAGATATGAATACTATTCCTGCACCAACCCCATATTTAGAATATGCACCATCAAAATACATCTTCCACAACTGAACACCCTGTCCATTTATTTCACATTTTGTTGATTGTTGATTATTGATCTCTAAAGGTGGCTGAGGGGAATCAGTAGGATGAAGAATACTAGACCCCAAATTAGTATCAACAACATAGATGGGATAGTTTTTAGGATTTTTCTTATCACTAATGATATAGGCTAGTTAAGCTTCTATATATAGTCTCTTGTGCTCACCCCCAAAGACAGGTATTATAGCATAAGAAAGATCCATTTGTAAAGTTCCTCCTAACCTATTAATCCATGATCTAGACAACAACATCCAAAATTTGGGGGGTACATCTGCAACTACAATGTCCATGACCGTGCTTTTCATAGGCAGTTGTAAAAGTGTGACAACTAGATCTTTAATAACCCTAAGACACTTTACTTTCCTTGAGTCAAAAGAGTACAGGTCATGATAAGTTTTAGTGATTTCCAAGCCCAATTCAAAAAAGTGTAAAATGGAGGAGAAGAATCATCTCTACCTTCCACCATGGGCCCCAATATTACTGCAGGCTTCTCATCTTGTAAATTAATAGAATCTGAAGGATTTGGATGAGATGTGGGTTGCAGAACCTTCAAAAAGGATTTTTTGAACCCTTCATTTTTTACTAGCTCAAACAAGGGAACATGAATCTTAATTTTTTGAATTTCATGCTCAAAATTGAAATTAGACAGATATTTTTCAATGTCTTTCACTTCATGTGCAGGATCTTTTATCATTGGTTGTTTGTTTTGTCCTTCTATTTTTTTGGCAGGGGCTGCTTTCACAAGATCATTTGTATTTTTTGACTGAGGGGATGTAGTTTTCTTCTCAACATTCTGTTTTGATCTCAAGTTATATTTTTTCTGATCTTTTGGCTGGTAAACCCGATCTTCTTGAGCCAATTCATCTATCTGGTTACACATCAAGTATTCCTTATACTCACTTTGAGTAAGATGAGGTGATGCAGGTTTATCTGTAACACAATGAATCTTTGGTTCTACTCCTTCCACCTCTTTTTCTTCATTTTCTTCATCAAATAGATTATTCTGGAAAGGGGCTTGAACTCTTTGATCTTCATTGTTCCTATGGCCTCTCTGCAAAACTTGAGGTGGATTATTTTGCCTTCTAAACTAGTTTATGTTTCCAAAGTCTTGAGGATTTATATTGCCTTGTCTCCCTTCAAGCTTTAACCCTTCCATATCTACAGATAATGACTTGACCAACTTGGTCAACTCGTCAACTTTTGGGTTTGTACCTGAAGTATCTGAAGGAGAAGCTTATGTTTTCTGTTTTCTCCTCTCCTTGTCAGATCTTCCCCTCAACTTGTTTGTTGCTAGTATATTTGATGCAACTTCCAGGGAAGCATCTTGCATATGAACCAATGTTGTAGACCTTCTTTCTCTCAATAAAAGACAAAACATGGGTCAAAAGCACTTGCATAAGTTATTTTTGCAGAAGTATCAGTGGGCTTAATCTCAGTAGGAATCTTATTGTACATTTTGTTAAACCTTTTAGAAAATTCAGACACGGATTCTCCCTCTTTCCCTTTGAGAGCCCCAAATTATGTAATATAGTACAAAAAAAATTTCTTGTCACCCCAATTCCTTAAGAAAGCATCATCCAAGTCCTAAATTCCATCTATTGGTCCTAAGAGTAAACTTCTAAACAACTTGTGGGCTTCCCCATATAAGCTTTGCACAAACATCATCATCCAGACATCTTCAGTTTCAAATGTTCAGGTTATTTGCATAACTGTAAAATGCAGCAAGATGTTCTTCTGCAGTAATATCTTCTTCTCCAGTGAATTTGGGCATGTAATTAAGGTAATCTCCAACTGGGAGAGAATTCATGGGTTTAGGAATCACTAATGGTGCATACGTAGTAGCCACAATGGCATCCATTCTGTTTAGATGTGGATTCACCCCTGCCATCTTAGGAGAAAGAGGTGTCTGGCTCTTAGGAGTTGTTGATGAGGCTACAACAGAGGAACTAGTAGACATAGTAGAATGAGGAGAAGAGGGTTGTGACTTTGGTGATCCTATTGGAGTTTGAGCAGAGGATAGAACTTGCTATGTTTCAGCTTGAAAAAATTTAGTCCAATCAACACTTAAAACATCAAGAAAAGGGGATTCCCATTCCACCCACTCTAATCCTTTATCAACCCTTTCAAATATATATATTTTTTTCAGACTCAGCAAGTAATGGAATTTCAGAAGTCTTGAGGCTTTCTTCTTCTAATCTAGGAAGAGGAAAAATAATTTCACTAAAAAGATTCTCTTTCAAGACTTTAGAAGACTCAGACTTGACAGGGATAGGGATAGTATTTGATGTTTTTGTTGAGGTCTTCTCAGAGAAGGAAGTTCCTTTTCCTTTAGATTTAATGGACTTTAGTAAATTAGTATTTGGGGATCCTAAAGTTGTGAAATATTCTAAACTTTCAAGTCTCAACCATTTAACAACTTCAGGTGATGCAAGGAAATCAAAACTTTCAAGGCTCTTTTCTTTCAAATCAGGAGAAAGATGTGTGTGTTCAAGAGGATGACATTTTAGTTGGAATTTTACAGGGGATTGAACCTCGGGTAAAAGAACAGATTTAGAAATAACAATTGGTGAATGAAAGAAAGAATCAGGTAGGTTCCCAGTTTTTAGCGACATTTCTTGTCCTAGGCACAAGAGTATTCGGGTCTGCAAGTTGCACGAGAAGCGCTTGAGCGAAACATGGAAAAATCTCGTCTTAAGGCTTCCAATCAAGTGGGCGGGTGAAATTACATTGTCAATGGCCCAGATTCATCTATAAAAGAAGATCGACGGACGACGGGAAATCGCAGTCAGTAGAGTTGCGCCGAGGTTAGCGCAAATAGATAACGCCCATATTGTGTGCAGGGAAGAACAACAGTCGTCCATCCAAAGGACACGTGGCACGAGATCTAGTCGCGTCAGCGTTTCGGCATTCGGGAGATCGAGGGGTGAGAGTTTCATGTTGTTCTGCATCTCGAAACCCCAAACCCTGAAAGCACCGAAAGCGTCGAAAGTCAGGCCCGCGGTATCATGGAGCATTCTCAGCCGTCCATCCAAAGGGGACACCTGGCGGCCAATTGGGCCATCTCAGCGTTTCGCCCATCGCAACTCCAAGGCGCAAGGAGCAGCTCCGTCATATTCCCGATGCGCGAGGTGCCGGGACCATCCAAGACTCGGGCCCACAATATCACCGAGTGAGTTCAGGACCGTCAGATCTGAAGGGGGCGCGTGGCGCCAAATTAAGACGTCTCGACGTTTCGCTCAATGCGATTATGAGGAGCAAGGATCCGCCCCTTTCCATTCGCGAACGACGAAAGCGCCTTTGAGAATAAGCGCAAGGTCACAGCCCGTGGTCACTTCAGAAATAAAAGAGCTGTGCAAAGGTGCCAAAACATCGGGTTTTTCCACAGAAGGGAATACCGCATCCTCCAAGACCAGTTCAGCCCGATTTCGATCCTGGTCCTTGCTAAAGAATTAAATGAAGGTGAACAGAGGTAGTTGAAACCTCAGCTCACTTATTGA
>SNQJ01S0041555.1:34578-45218 GCA_010110895.2 Picea sitchensis | reverse complement strand
TAAATGTAGAAATAGATCCTCAAAATGAGGGTAATCTTCATGTGGTGGTCCAATATATGTTTGAACAGCTAGTGAAGTGATGATTAGCTTTCCAAGGCTCCTCCGTTTGACATCATGAAGATTACAAATTCGAATTTGATGAGCTGTCTATTCATCCCTAATACTCTGGCTTCAAAAATGACCAAAACTTAGCCAAAGAAACTCCTTTTGACTTGTCTTTCCAAAAATAGCCTTCAGACTTGATAAACTAATCCATAATCCGTTTTCTGAAGGATATTTTGTCGCTTCTCTACCCTTGAATCTTGGATCTGCACATTTGTAAATAACTTCGGGGCTTCTTAGATGAAGCTCTTGTCTTTCTAACTGGTCTTGAAATTTCAGCTTGATGTGTTTCTGTTTGCCTTTCTGGCTCAAAAGAAGTGGCAATCTCGGTAAGTGTTTCCAGTCTTATCAATATGAGAAAAGAAACTGTAAATACCAGGTACGTCTCCCGCTGCAGCAAGTTCTTCTAGACATTTCCCTAATAGTTGTAGGGTAACTTTACTGCTTCAAAACCAGAAAACACAGCTACAACTATGACACCTAACACTTTGAATCTGCTGAGTAGTCGAGGTATTGTGAAAAACCTTTGTCTGGTGAAGGCATAGGAAAGTGAATTCCCGTGTGTCAAAATGCATAGAGAAAAGCCAATAGGAACAAAATTTCTCTCAATGTTGTTCGTTCTTTGCCTACTCCGTTATGGCGGAGCATCAAATAGAAATCAATGGTAATAAGGCAGAATGAAGACCAGTAATGTAACCAAACAAAACAAGTCCATTTTCCAATTTATCCACCTTGCCTGTATAGAGAGGAGAGGTATAATCTCGAACAAAACGAGCTGGAGAAGATTACAGGAGAAAGCGAAAACAATACTGAAGGGGATCTGGACGAGAGCCCATTTTCTCTTTGTAAATGATGAACTTCTGCCATCGACATCTTGAGAAATCATGCTTGCATTACCGATGACAGTGAATCTGAATCGACTTGCATGGGTGGAGATGGTCTCTGCAATTGTTCTTCCTCAACAGATGTACGAGGTGTAATAGGACTGGCCGCAGTCGATGTTGGGAGAATGTCCACCTTCAGCAAATGTGTGATCTAGAAGGGACGGCACATTAGGATGAGATGAAAACAACACAATTTGTGAGTGACCCTGAGCAGAAGCCCTGTCATGTGAAGTTTCTCTTCTGGTGAAACGTCATACCCTGCCCATGGCAGTTGTAACTGCCAAATGTTGCATTATGCGCTCAACGAGCTCTGGATCATCACTATTTATCCGAACATTGTGTAAATCCAGATCTTCAAAAGACAGTCTGCGATTAGGGAACCAGAGGCTTGTCTATTAGTTTTCGAGGGGTTCCATCTGGTTTGGTAGGGTTCTTTCCTTGACAAGTTCTGCGAGGTTTTTTGGTTTTTTACTTCAATTCCACGCTCCCTATTAATATGGGGCAACTCACTACATTTATCCATCAGAAACACCATTGCGTCTGCTAGATCATCCACATGAAGAGATTCACGCAGAGGTGAACCGGTTCCCCAAACAAATGCCTCTTTTTCTCCAGAAACTTTGGCACTTGTTAGTGAGATCCAGAGGACTAGTCAAAAACACCTCCACGCGTCCTTTTCATGCAGAATTCAAGCAAATATCTCTTGAATAAAAATCACAACTCAGCCCTTTTGAATAAACATGGACATTTGGCGCGTGGAAGAGCACGATGATTTTAAATTTTAAACATAAGAGGGATTTCGGTGGTTAATAACTTTTTCACACCCGCCTTCTATCCACTGAAAAGGTTAACTTTCGGTAGTTAAGCGCCCTTTTGATTAGCCTCCTGAACCGCCGAAACCACTTTCACCAGCGCACGATCCCGCACAAACTGCTCCTTAGCTATTGAAAGCTTTCACTTTCCTCAGCGCGCCACCATGTGAGAACTTATCCTTAGCTGTTGAAAGTCTTTACTTTCACCAACGCATGATCATGTGGAGAACCCCTTTTTTGTTGTTGAAAGCCTTCACTTTCCTTAGCGCACGACCCGGGACACTGCTTCTTTGGATATTTTGGAATTTGACACTTTCACCAGCGCACAGACCTATGAAAAACACTCCTTAGCTGCTGAAAGTGGCCACTTTCCACAACTAACACTCATCTTTTGGACACACGTTAGCTGTTGAAAGTGAATTATGAAAATTTTGAAAAGAAGACTTTTATGGGACATATTATTTTCTAAGAAAAAAACCAAAACCTAAGTTTTGCAGCTATAATAGACTCAAAAATGAATTGAGGCAACTACCGATAGCCATGCTATCCACCACAAAATTCGACCAAAAGGACGGTTTTATTTTGGGAGATAACACCTTGCAACCTGTCCAACTTCCTGCATCACATCCTGTCTAGAATATGTCACATAGAGTAAGATGTCAATCATCGATCTGCACAGTCTCTGGTATGTATCTTTAGAATCATCATCCTTGCTTAACTTGCAACTGGTGTGCATAGGAGTACTGACTAGTTTGCAATCTTCCATTCCAAACATTTTTAGCATTTCTATGATGCACTTGGTTTAAGATATGAAGATACCTTTGTTGCTCTGACATATATATAGTCCCAAAAATAAAACAATTCTCCAAGTAATGACATCTCGAACTCATTATGCATGTCTTTGGAAAATTTCTGACTCATCCTGTCATCATCACTTCCAAAAATAATATCATCAACATAAAATTCAATTAACATGATACTATATTGATTTAGTTTTATGTAGAGATTGTTGTATGCATTTCCTTTTCTAAACCCTTGTTGTAGTAATTATCTATCCAGTCTTGAATACCATGCTCCGAGGGCTTGTTTGAGACCATATAGTGTCTTCTTCAACCTGCAAACATAGTTTTCCTTTTCTAACAGTTGAAATCCTTCTGGATACTTGATGTATACTTCTTCTTATAACTCTCCATTTAGGAAGGTTGACTTTACATCCATCTGATACACTTTGATATTTATGGAACATGCATAAGCTAGAATCAACCTGATTTCTTCCATTCTTGCAACTAGGGAAAGGTATCTTCAAAATCTATACCTTCAACCTGAACATATCCATTACATACCAATCTTTCTTTTTTCCTGGTAACGTGTCCATCCTCGTTCAATTTTTTTTTGAAGACCCACTTTGTACCGATCACATTATTGTTCTTCGGCCTTGGAACCAGTTCCCAAGTGTCATTCTTCTCTATCTTATCTAACTCTTCATCCATAGCTTTGATCCAATATTCATCCTTGTTGTCTTATTCAAAACTGCTTGGCTCAATTGTGGATAACAATTATGGGTGTTGTTGTTTTGGTGAACGTATTCTTCTTCGAGTTTCAACTTTTGCATATTTATTTCCAATGCTCTGTTCTAGAGGATGATTTTTCTACACTCGTTTTCTAGGTGTCTTTGGAGGTACCTGAAGATCTTGTTGTTCTTTCTCTACTTATGGTTGCTCTTCTTCTTCATCTACTTCTTCTTCTTTCAAATCTTATTTTTTATCCCATTCCACTGAATCTTTTCTTCTTTCTTTTATCTTTCATCCATCTGTCTCATCAATCGTCACTTTGATGCTTTCCACTATTCTGTTGAGTCTTAAATTAAAACATTTGTATTCTTTTATTTTTCTTGAGTGCCCAACCAATATGCCTTTATCTACTCGAGAGTCAAAATTTTCAATCTTTCCATCTTCTCTCTTGATATAGAATTTGCTTCCAAACACTATGAAATGATTCACATTTTCTGGTATTCCTTTCCAAATCTCGTAGGGGGTGTTATCACTATTATTTCTGAGCATTCCCCTATTCTAGATATGAACTGTTGTATACACTGATTGTACCCAAAATACGTCTTTCAACTTGGAATCTTTCAATATGGTTCTGGCCATTTCCTGCACTGGTTTGTTCTTCCTTTAGACAACTCCATTTTGCTGAGGTGTCCTGGCTGCTGAGAACTATATATTTATCCCATGTTCGCTACATAAATCTATGAATTCCTTTGATGTAAACTCTCCTCCATTGTTTGATATCAAACACTTGATTTTTTATTCAATTTCAATTTCGATCATTTCCTTGTATATCTTGAAGTGTTCAAATGCCTCTGACTTCTTCTTGAGAAAGAAAAATACAATCATCCTTGTGTAGTAATCAACTAGTAGCATAAAGTGTAGTTTTCCATTCAATCCCTTTATTCTTGTTGGTCCACACATATTTGTATGTATAATCTTTGGCGGTTTTGTTTTGGAGTATTCCTTTGATTTGAATTTGGTCCTGGTTTGTTTTCCCCATAAACAATGATTGCATAGAGTGTTTGTTGGCTTTGAGATCTCATGCATTTCTCTTAATTCTTCCCTTCTGTTGATTTTGACAAGATTGTCAAAATTTATGTGACCCATTATTATGTTCCAGAGCCAACTTTCATCATCCTTTCCTAGGCAACATATTTCCTTTCCAATTCCATTTAGTACATATATGTTTCTTGGAGTTCTTTCAGTTTTAGCCACCAATTTTCTTGATCCTGCTTTCGTTATCTCACATTTCTCTGAGTCAAACACAAGTTTGTGTCCTTCATCACACATTTTACTTACACTTAGTATATTTTTCTTCGTGTCTTCGACCAACAATACATTTTTTCCCTTGGAATCCTTACTTCCAAGCTTAACTATACCCTTTCCTATGATTCTAGTTGAGTTGTCATTTCCAAATGAAACTGATCCATCTCTTTCCTTTTTTAGAGTTTGAAATCCGTCCTTATCACCTTTCAAGTGCTTTGAGCAATCACTGTCAACATACCATCCATTTTTCTTGTGTTGGGCTTGTAGAGAAAGCATCCATCCTTCAATGTTGAATTGATATTGCTTCCTTACCCATATCCTTTGTGGTTCTTTCTTATGATTGTTGATATTCTTCTTTGGTTCCCTTGGAGGAATAGTTAGTCTCCAATCTTTGGCCATGTGACCAAAATTGTTTCATTTGTAATATTCTACTTCATTACTCAAGGATTCAAATATGTTGTATTTTTTTCTTTGTGCTTCATGAGGTCTTGTTGGATAAGAATTTCTTGTGTAGCCTTCATAGTTGCTTCTTCTCTTGATATTGGGTCTACAGTTGACATCTTTGTGCCCAAAGTTATTGAATGAATAAAATAAACCAAGAAAAAGAGTTTGATACCTGGGGGTGGGAGATCTTTTGAATGGTGCTTCTCTTCTGAATCCTTCTTTTTATTGAGTTTTTTCCATTTCTCACTATTGTTGATTCTAAATTATGAATCTTCTACGTGGTGTAGTGTCTTTGTAATATTCTTCTTGGATCTTCTTGCCTTCTTCCCTTTTAGGAGAGCCTCTGACTATTTCTGCATAACTTATTTGTTCTACTTATTGTTCTGTTGTTTTCGAGCTTGATCCTTTCTTTATCTAGTTGTATCCTAGTTTGTATTTGTCATAGTATGGCCTTTGACTGCTAATGATCTCATCCAATATTCTGGTGTTGTTTTGTTGCATTTCCTTCATCTAAAGATCTTTTCTTAGAGTGATTATTTCTACTTCCAAGCCTTCAATCATCTTGTCCTTCTCTTCCAACTGATTTCTACATGTTTCTTTAATTATTTTGTCTTCTTCTACCTATATGTTTAACTTCATTATCATCTACTCGACCTCTTCTGAGTTTGAATTCTGAGAACCTTCTTTCCTCTTTAGTTCTACCTTGAGTGACTTGATTGTCTTTCTTTCATTCCTGATCTCTTCTAAGGAACTGATCATTTTTTCTCTGAGATCAACTTCTCCTTATTCTTCAGAGTATTCTACTACCATGAAGAGTAACCTTTCTGTATCACTGTCACTATCTTCATCCTTGTCTAATGAGGAACTTTCTTCCTTGGTGCAAATTTTTTTCTTGAAGAATTTCTTTTTGTTTCTTCTACCCTTTTGATTTTTCTTTTTCTTCTTAGGGTCTTCTTCTTTATCACTTTCCTTACTCATATGGGGAAATTTAGAAGCAAAATGACCAATACCACCACAATTAAAACATTTCAATGGAAGCATACCTTTGTATTTACCGGTTCCTCTTTGAAACTTTCTTACGAAGTTTTCCATTTCTTCATCTTCCTCTTAATCATCGTTGCAACTACAATCTGACTCTGGATTTTTCTTTCTCTTTTTATTTGTCTTCTTGGATGCTTTGAATGTTGCTTCCTTTGTGACTAGGTTCTCTTGTTATGTTCTCATTTTATAGGCGGTGAGTATCCCATGTAGCTCTTCCATGATCAAGGTGTCTAGATATGTTCTTTCTTCTAGGGATGAAATATTTGTATCAAATATCATAGGTAGAGACCTTAGTACCTTTTGAATGATGGTTGGTTCTTTCTTTTTTTCTCAAAGACCTTTAATAGTATTCACTATTTCATCAACTCGCAGAAAGTAGGCTACAATGTCTTTGTCTTCCTTCATCTTCAATTGTTCGAACTTATCTCTAAAGGTTTGGATTTTAGCTCCATTGACTTTAGCATCTCCTTCATAAATATTTTGAAGCTTATTCTAGAGGTCCTTTGCAGAATTGCAATGCATAACCTTAACAAATACTGAATTAACAAGACTGTTTAGAATTGTACCTTTAGCCTTTGAGTTTTTTTCTTTGAGTTTCTTTCCATCCTTGTCTATTGGGGGAGTGGATGGTGCTTTGTATACTGAGAGGGGAGGGTGAATCAATGTGAGCACTTTTATTACTTTTAACCACAATGTACATTCTTCAACAATGTTCAGTATTTTATCTTTAGCATTCAATATATAGCATAAGTAGTATAATCATAAGTAGTATCACATGAACAATATCACATCAAATTCATAATACACCATAATTTGCATGGAAATCCGAATGGGATAAAACCATGGAATTCTTTTCTTATATGTCAAAAGAATACATTCATTGGAAGCACCAACTTCCCAATTTTCCAGCTACAACTGGAAGGAGGATAAAACCCCCTATTCTTAAGCTTCAACCTGAAGGAAGCTACAACTCCCTGAATTATTTGGCTCAAACTAGAAGGAGGACACAACCCTCTGATTTCTCCGGCACAAACTGAAAGGTGGCTACAACCACCTATCCTTTCCTCGTCCTATCTCCCTGAAATATAAGTGTAGACTCATTGTCACTACCACTGATACTGACACTGTCATTGATGATCAACCAATCATCCAACCTGTCACTATCTATATCACTGATATACCATAATCAACCAACTGCACCCAAATCCACACACATTGATACCAAAACCATCACGAAGATGTACCATGCATCAACAAGACATGCCTCTCAATCATGTACCATACCATCATCAACATGTAACCTTCAAAAAATGCATATAAATAAACATGTAACTCTGTAACATACCTGGTGTATGTGATCACAGACCTGTAGAGCTTCCTCAACTTCAACAACAAGAGAATAGCATATTCATCAAACTTTACCTTTGTCTCACGAGACTAGTTTTTGGATTAGTAACAAACCCTAAATTTAAACAAGCATAACTCCATACATTTACCTATAACTTTCAATGATTTCTCCAAGTTTCACTACTTGGAACATCCCAGAAAAGGAGTTATAGAAAAAATGGGAGACCTTGTTGAATTTTGGATTATTCTAGAGAGCGAACTTGTAGAGCATTCTATGTGCAGAATATTGGATATCTGGATCTGAAAATCATACACAACATACTACAGAATGTAATATATCTAATGAATTTGGTGTCACTAAATTTGGATACTCTATGAATAATTTATGATTGTTTTACCTTAGACACTTGTTTGAGATTAATTTCATGGCTAGCTAAACACCCTATTTTCCACTGAGTGTATCTCCAAAAATACAACGACCCAAAAGCTGAAATTTCTACCACAAGTACCTTGATATGTCTTCTCAATAGCCTCCATGTTTCACTATCTGAATCATTCTATAAATAAATTTATAGTGAAAAATGGTAAGATGACCTTTAAATAGCATACCTTAGAACACATCCTCACAAGACTTCATCCTCCCTTGGAATTTCACCCTTCTTCACTTCATCTTCCCTCTAAAATTCTCCTTAGATCTCCTTGGTTACCTCAGATAAGAATTATTTACTCACATAGAATATGTTCAATAGAATGTGTGTTTGAATTTACTTATGAGTGACTTATTGAGGTGTATATATACTTTTTGTAAGTAACCTATTTCCTTAAACTTAGGGGCTTCTTAACTTTCTTGTTACAACCAATTTACCCTTTCATTAAAGATTTGTAACAAACTAAGGGATTCTATACCATTATTCAAGGATTCTAACTTCACAAGGCCACAACTCCTCAACTGTGAGGAACTATGTGGCATACCACCTATGACCGGAAATATCATGATGAGGACTATCCATCCATGAGTGAGTTACGTTAATTTACTCCATTCTTCATGACCTAATTCCCTGATCAAATAAAATATCCTTAACCATACTTAGGGGTTTATTGTAGAATTATTCAAAGTGTCTTCCCGTGAGGGCCATGCTTAGAGATACGCCATAAGGGGACCACTTTGGAGACCTCTTCAAATACACCCATCACATCAGTTGGCATCAATCCACTACTCGTTGACATCAATGACAACCAACTATCCAATATGAAATCTAAATATCCTATTGCTATCTCCATCACCTTTCACTCACCTAATTTTGCATATGGGTGGGATGTCATTTTTTGCGCCTCTGTCATGTTTTCCATACTCTTGATCTGCTCATATTTTCCTATTCTGACTTGCACAATCTTGGTTTTCTCCAAAATCTGTCGCAATACGACAATATGTGATTGCACATTCGAGTGCATTTCTTCTTGCTTCTGCGCCACTCACTCAAAAACCTCCTTAGTAACCTCTTTCACATGATCCGCAATATTTTCTAATTCATCCTTTGATAGGGCATGGGTGACCACTTGCTTGATTGATTTCCTCTTCTTTCGTTGCAGTATTAATTTTTTTGTATCCAGTTCCTTCTGCTTCTCTCTTGGGCGTGCTAGTGTCTTTTTTGTTCCACCTGTGCCATATCCTTACCCTTCTTATTCTTCTTCTTCTTCTTCACCTTCTTTATTTGGCTCGTTCTCCGATGGTTGTGGTTCCAAATGCTCTAGCTCTAGTACTGGGGTTTTCCATTAGTCCTCCCAGTCTTCTGTGATTTGTCCCACGTCAACCTCTGTCAACTTGTATCTGCATGACAACCACTGCTGATCTGGGTCCTTCTTGTCCTGAATGTACATATGATTTATTTCGGCTTTGAAGCATGAAATCCCCTCATCTACTTCTAATACCTATGGTAATATGCGTGGTGTATTCTAGATGCTCACCCGAATTACTTTCTTATATACATAGAATGTAATGTTTTTATCTAGTTGCCTCTCCTTGTGTGTAGTTTCCATAAGTTTACATATGTTGCTGCTAAACATGAATTCTTCATAGCTCCCAAAAATTGAGTGTCCTCTGGCTCCCTCCAAGCCATTAATGCTATTAGTATTAACAACCATCCATAATGAAATTACATACCTTTGTATTGATCTTCCTTGAAATCTATCAAGAACTATTTGTTGGATCATGTTTTCATTGATGCCAATGGATTGATTATGTGGGATATTGTTGGATCATACGTCATTGATACAAATGGTTTGGTTTGATTGATGTCATTGATTTATGTCAAGTAATTATTTGATTAATGATTGATGAACAATGAATATGCATTGATGAGAATGATAGATGTCCAAGTGGAAACCAATTGATAAAGATGGATCATTGATATGATTCCCTTGATGAGAATGATAGATGTCCAAGTGGAAACCAATTGATAAAGATGGATCAATGATAGATGTCCAAGTGAAAACCAATTGATAAAGATGGATCATTGATATGATGCATTGATGAATATGGATCAATGAGTTGTCATTGATACATGATGCATAGTTTATATATATGATGAAGTGGTGAATTGATGCAAAGATGGATCATTATTGTATTATCATGGTTGATAAGGTGCACAAATGGATGAACTCCAAAGTGGTCTCCTTATGGTGAAATCCCTCATGGAAATACACTTTACGGATTGATTTATCCTAGAAGAACGGTTGGAGGACCCATGTTTTCATGTGGATTAATGAGATGAAGATCAATGAAGTTGTTGGTGAAACTATCCTAGATGTATAGTGCTTGACATGCCATTTCCGGTGGTATGTGGAATGTCACATAACTCCTCACGGTTTAAGAGTTATGGCTCTACGAAGTTGAAGGACCCCCATATGATGGCTTGAAGCCCCAAAAGGTCAAAGAAGTCAAAGTGATTGAAAATAAGAAATCATTATTTAAATGATAAAGTAAAGTGGCAAAATCAAGAAAGATTATTTAAATGATAAAATGAAGTGACAAAATCAAGAAGGAATATTTATATGATAAAGTATTGGAGAACTTTCTATTCATGGAAAGTGGTTAACCCTAAAATAAGGAAAATAGGTTAAGTGACCTAAAAATGGGTTAAGTAACCTAAAATGGGTTAAGTGACCTAGAAGATGAAAGTATAAATAAGAAGCTA
>SNQJ01S0041555.1:0-27306 GCA_010110895.2 Picea sitchensis | reverse complement strand
TTGATCTCTACTATTGTCTCTTTTTCGGTTTTCATTTGACTCCATGCCTAATGAACCATTTCCTTGGTTTAACCCCCAAACTCCAAAAATCCAAGACCATCATTCACCCATAAATCTTCCCACCTTTTTCACGCTTATTCAAAATCATATTGTGACATTTTTCGAGAGATCCCTCTCGGATTAGAGGAGGGCAGCTTCTAATCCAAAGTGGTTCGAGGTTGCCTCGAGATTGATTTGCTACAACCCATTTCAGTTTCGAGTGTCAACAGGACTCATCACTTTTTGGTATTGGTGCATAGAAGTACACTCATATATGGCATTACTTGATTTTCACAACATTAGTATTTGTTTGATACATGATTGTGGCACTTGGTTCATGATGGAGATGTATCATGAGTGATATGATACATTGTTTGGCATGTTGGTAGATGCACATGATTGGCATATTTGTGGATGCACATGTTGGCATATTGGTAGATGCACATGTTGGCATATGGTGGATACATTTCATGGATGATATATTTTGTCACATTGTTGATGTACATGGGTGTTGTGCATGGTGGACACATTTTGGTACATGATGCACTTGGTGGATATATTGTTCATGATTCTTTATTTTATTGTTGACATATATTTTGTTTCATGATGAATGGTATAGCACATGTTTGATGCATGAACAGGTCCAAGGATCATCATATGGTAGCATATTGTTCATCTTGAAGAGAAGATAGGGGGAGTCATTCTTTTTCCCATGATTCTAGGAGGAGATATTTATCAGATGCATACCTAGAAAAGAGACCTATATTTGAAGAAAGAGCACAGAGGCATAATTCTAGGAGGAGCGATGGTCACATGGGGAGTATGTTCGATGTATTTTCATCATTACATCAGATTGATATCCCTTATTCAAAAGGGGAGAGATTATACAACGACAACAAGATAGGGGGAGCAGCCCCAAGAGGAGAATGGCCCTTTTCCATTGATGTCAAAGGGGGAGATATAATCACATTGATGTGATTGATGTCTATTGATGGGAGAGATTGATGTGGAGAGATAGTCACATTGCTATTGATGAAGAAGCATGCCTTGTCTACATGTTGACATCAATAATTGGTAATTGGAGTTGACATCAATGTTGGTATTGTCATCAATGCCAAAGGGGGAGATTGTTGGATCATGTTGTCATTGATGCCAATGGATTGATTATGTGGGATATTGTTGGATCATACGTCATTGATGCAAATGGTTTGGTTTGATTGATGTCAAGTAATTTATTGATTGATGATTGATGAACAATGAATATGCATTGATGAGAATGATAGATGTCCAAGTGGAAACCAATTGATAAAGATGGATCAATGATAGATGTCCAAGTGAAAACCAATTGATAAAGATGGATCATTGATATGATGCATTGATGAAGATGGATCAATGGGTTGTCATTGATACATGATGCATAGTTTATATATATGATGCAATGGTGAATTGATGAAAAGATGAATCATTATTGTCTTATCATGGTTGATAAGGTGCACAAATGGATGAACTCCAAAGTGGTCCCCTTATGGTGAAATCCCTCACGGGAAGACGCTTTACGGATTGAGTTATCCTAGAAGAGCGGTTGGAGGACCCATGATTGCATGTGGATTAATAAGATGAATAATATCAATGAAGTTGTTGAATTGAAACTATCCTAGATGGATAGTGCTTGACGTATTCCATTTGGTATGAAGTTGTTGGTGAAACTATCCTAGATGGATAGTGCTTGACATGCCATTTCCGGTGGTATGTGGAATGTCACATAAATCCTCATGGTTTGAGAGTTATGGCTCTACGAAGTTGAAGGACCCCCATATGATGGCTTGAAGCCCCAAAAGGTCAAAGAAGTCAAAGTGCTTGAAAAGAAGAAATCATTATTTAAATGATAAATTAAAGTGACAAAATCAATAAAGATATTTAAATGATAAAATGAAGTGAAAAAATCAAGAAGGAATATTTAAATGATAAAGGATTGGAGAACTTTCTATTCATGGAAAGTGGTTAACCCTAAAATAAGGAAAATAGGTTAAGTGACCTAAAAATGGGTTAAGTAACCTAAAATGGGTTAATGACCTAGAATATGAAAGTATAAATAAGAAGCTAGTATCTCTTGTAAAATGCACATTTGGTAAGAATTCCTTTTTGTGGATCAATGGAGAGCTTCTTGTGAATATCTTGTGGAGTATTGATGGAGAGCTTCTTGTGAGAGCATCCTATTGGTGTGGATCTCTTGAGCATGATTGAAGATATATTATGAGGAAGAAAGCGAGAGGAGGATCTCATGGACGCATCAAAGTTTCGGCAATGTCGGAGATCTTGACGGCAAAAGTCTCGGATTCACAGAAAACCCTATTTTTTTATGTCCACACGGGTTGTCTTTGTATAGGGTGCGTGTACACATGGGCTGGTTGTGTATAGGGTGAGTGTACATGCAGGTTGACTGTGTACAGGGTGCGTGGAGTGGATAAAATCATGGATATTTTTGTTTGAGCTGGTGCCAAGCTCCTGGATGATGAGGCAGGTTCCAGATCTGCATTCTATGGCCTCAGATCTATCACTGAGACACTAGTATGGTTACATTATTGTCTTGATGGATATTATTGTTTGATGTGTTGTGAATGCTTAGGGTATTCTTGGTATGGCTTCTATGATGTGGTTCGGTTTGGTTGATTTGGTTGATGGAGTTAGCAGCACTCTTGTGATTCAGTAGTGACATGATTACTATGGTATACTAGTTGTTTATACATGATTGAGATAGCATTCATATTGATTTGTTGTGGAGCATGAGCAAGCTATTGGAGAGCTTGTATGTGTTGTGACTGGATGTGGGTCAGTTTGGATAGTGGAATACATAAGAGAAAGTGATTGCAAGTTGCAGAGGATATGAGCATGTGAAGCAAAGAAAAACCCTAGTTGCTCAGAAGCATACGCTTGTTACATTATACATTGGTCATGTTCACATGCGGGTTGTAGTGATCCAGGGCATGTGCACACATGGGCTGCACTTCTGACAGGTCGCGTACCTGTTGACAGATTGATATTTGTTGAGGATTGTTTCCTCATCTCAGTTGATGTTGATAATGTAAGTTGAGTCTTGCATATAGAGTTGGTGCTCTTGTAGAGTTGTACTCTATTCAGTTGTTGCTGATAAACCCCAAGGATTGAAGTCTGTAATAAAAAGAAAAATGTACATACATCTTGTGTTCTTTGTGTTCATTGTGGTGATGACTTGTTGATGATATATTTTTGATATATGTTGTTGATATGTGCTCACATATAACTGGTTATAAATGACAGCAATGGGTAATGAATAAATGTTGAATGCTAATTTATGAGTTTTTGTGCAAGAGGGAAGTTTTGGGAAAAAGAGCCCCACACTCATTCACCCCCCCTCTAAGTGTGGTAGGTGTGTCCAACACTATTTCAAAAAGAACGTTTCCCAACTTATTTGAACTCCGATGACACACTTATTAGCTATCGTTATCACACCTGTCGGTACATGATCCTCGCAACATTTCCTCAAAAACTTGCATGTCAAAACCTGCGTCATGAATCATATTGTATCATCGTTGATGCTTGCAACATCTAAACCACATTCACCTCTAAATGTGCCATACTTGACATTCACTCTTTCTGCCAATGCTTTCTCCTTTGTCTTGTCTGTGAATAATGTCGACATGTATTCCCCTTTTGATGGAAACCCGGTTATCCACGCAATCAAATCTGTGTATATGGACACTGGTCTATCTAACCATAGAAATCCTCCATGTACACAACTAAGTAATAACTTAACACAAATATTTATCTCCTCACTCCTGCCAAAATGTGGAATATCTAAAAGGTTCAAAATACCTATTTTTTCCAACCCTATTTCCCATTCATGTGGATCTACTATGATTTCTTATGAATTCGAGGTGAGTCTTACACTTCTGTACTTGTACGAAGTCAATTCTGGAAACTTCTTCATATTTGTCAAGTCATGGTATGCACACCTTAGGCTTCCTACTCCACTGAGCATATGTTTCTCAATGCTCACACCTTGTGGAATTTCTGGCTTGATGAGTTCATACTTCGGCTCTTTCTGTAACTTCACCTGCTTTGTTGTCGGCTTCCTTGGTGGTACATAATCCATTAGATAGTCAAATGGGTTTGAACCTAACGCTAATGATCCCAGTGTTTCCTTGGTCACAAGTATCGATGTGTTCTTTGTGCATTCTTTCTTCAGCTGTGACATAGCTTCTCCTATCTTCAATGGCGCCATTTCTCTTTGCAACTACTCGCTTGGAAACTAACTTATTTGGCTATGTTTGTGTTCACTCAACTCTCTACTCTCACTGCTCTCTATGAAGATTCAAATAAATTATTTCCTTCGACCCTTCAATTTATTTTATCACTTGTCTCCAACTGTTTCTATTTTTTTTCTTCGTGCCCAAACCTGTAGTCTAATCCAACTTGTTCTTCACATTCAATTATTTCCATACTCTACAATAAATTCAACTTATTCTGCAGATCATGGTCTCATCGACATTTTCCATTTATGGCTATGTGTCTCCACTACTTCATCATTATGATCACTATTTAATTCTTGTCCCATCATGTATGGTCTTTAATGCGTTTCTCGCCCACTGCATAAATCTCTATCGCACTTCAATCGTTTTTCCTGCACACAATTCCTTCCTCTTTCTACATATCTACAACATTTTTTGGCTTTATCTCCTTAGTTGTTTTGTCCTTATGCATCACTTCACCCTTCAAATTATTTTATTTATTTTCTTCTTTTCCTCTTGTTTTTCTTTTATAATACAAGTATTATGGTACACATACTACGTGCTCCGACTAGTGCATGGAAGTATGACTATCCCTATACAGTTTCAACCAACTACCAATAACCAGTCCTTCCATAACTTCTCGATTCAGTTTCTCCAGCTGAACAACACATGCATCTATCACAAACCTGATCACATATGGACCCAACCAATGCATCTTAAACTTCCCAGGGTGCTGCAAAAACTTGTTTCCATAAATCAAAACTAAGTCTCATGTCTGGAACTTCTTTTGTTTAATGTGCCTTTCATTCCATGCTTTCTCACACACATTATGATATTTCTAATGGAAACCTGTGACAAACCAGTCCTCTTCCAACTCTACTAGCTCTGACAATTTCTTCTCCACTACGCCAACATCTGTAATTTCTATGAGAGAAACAATGCGCAGACTCGGTACTATGAATTCCATAGGCATAACAACTTCTTGGACATACATCAGTCTGAATGGGGTATGTCTTGTCAACTTCTTATTTGTAGTCCTATACACCCATAATACTGTTGGAATCCTCAATTCCCAGTCGTCTCGACTTACATTACACACCATCGTCAGTGCATATTCTAGAATCTTATTGAATTCTTCCACTCTTCCATTTTCCTAAGGATGATACGAAGTACTTTTCTAATGATGAATCTAAAACTCCTTTGTCAATATTGCAACCGTCCTATTGAGAAAATGAGTTCCGAGATCACTTATAAGTATTCTGGGGCATCCAAACCTTGTCACCACGTTTTCAAACAAAAATCACACAGTTGTCTCTATGTTGCAATCCCTGTGTGGCTATGCTTAAGCCCATATGATCAAGTAATATGTCGCAATAATGATGTATCTATCATTTGATCTCTTCACTACTGGATTGATCGGCGCAAAAAAGTTCACTGCCCATTTCTCAAAATCTTGTAATGTCACTTATGGTACTAAGGGCATCTCATCTCTCTTATAAGGCTTCCCAATTCTTTAGAAAACATCACAAGTCTTACAAAATTCCTTCGCATCCTTATGAAGGATAGGCCACCACAATCCTGCGTGCAAATATTCTCAGATGTTTCTTTTCCTGCGTAGTGTCCTCTTGCAACCCCTTCATGTTCCTATTCCAATATCATATGTATTTCATGTTCTAATACACATTATCACAGAATTCCATCTGCGCCTAACCTGTACAAATTTCCCGCTATAAATTGATAGTTTGTGGCCTTCAATATTAATTTATTCTTTTGTGCCACTGTAAACTTGGGTGGGGTTACTCATGTGCTCAAGAATTGAACTATGTATATAAAATAGTTATCAACCATTTGTATTGTAAATAAATGAGTGTTTGGTAAGTTTTCATCCAAGTTTCTCGCGTCTTCTCCTGATAGTATGCACGATAAGTGATTAGGTCTTGAATTAAATTTCCCTGGTTTCACAATTACCTCAAAGTCATATTCCTGAAACAATAATAGTCATATGCATATCCTCCCCCCCCAACACTATCTTATTGACCAAATATCGTAGCGCGGATTGGTCTGTGTACGTCTTAAAGTGTGAACCCAACAAGTAATGTCTGAACTTCTGCAATGCATACACCATTTCTAATGCTTCATGTTATGTAGTAGTATAGTTATGCTCTGTAGATGACAAATTCATGCTTGTAAATGAAATGGGATGATATATATCTCCTTCTCTAGGCTAAGCTAATATTTCTCCTAAATCTACAAATGATGCATTCACATGAACATGAAACTTCTTCTTCCAATATGGAAATATCAAAATATGCATGGTAACCAATTTCTGCTTCAAAGTATCTAAACCTTCCTGACATTGATCATTCCATTTAAACTTATTCTCCTTATTTATCAATTTTTCCATCGGGGCTATAATCTGTGCATATCATTAATGAAATTATTGTATTACCATGTATGTCCCAACTATTGGAAACACACGACCACACTGAGAGGGAGGGGGTGAATTAGTGTGAGTCTCTTTTTACAACTTCTTACAAAACTTTAGTTAGCCATCACCATTCACAACATCATTACTCATTATTTCTATTCACACTTAGTTTCTTGCATGTAAACATATCTCGATGACATATATTAAGAATAAATAACTATTCACCATCACAATAAAGAACACAATGAACACGGCCCGCAGGGGTGTAGACCGATTGGCAAGTGTCGTGTAAATGGAAGGAACTATGTAAAATGAGGTCTCAAGGTCGATTCTCACCCCGATTTACTCGGAGGGCGTGCTTGCGGGCTGTGCGTTTCTCCCTGGGGTTTATAAGGCAGCCGGCAGGATTTGACCCCGTGTCACACGAGTACGATACTGCCGTTGTTACCGATTCCCCTAGTATAAAAAATAAAAAATAAATAAAAAAAATAAAAATAAAATGAACACAATGAACACCAGATATGTGTATAAGGTTCCTTTGTATTACAGACTACAATCCTTGGGGTTTATCAACACCAACTAAAATGAGAACCAACTCAAAGAGAGCACCAACTCTCAATGCAAGACCCAACCTACATATATCAACAAAAAATGAGAAGATGAATCCAATCCTCAAGTACAAGACCCAGCTTGTAGACAGAAATAAATTTGTCAAACTGTACCAACAACCTATACCAATACAAGTGCATCAATTGTGCACAACAAAACCTATCACCTCAACCTGTCTCATCAATATCATCATCCAAATATGATATACTCACAAATATCAATCATCAAGTAAACTCTCAACCATATGCACAATATCACCAAGTTAACCAACAATATACCTCTAGCAATACACCATACTCTCCATAAACCAAATACCATAAACCCTTACACAAGACCATGTGCCAAACCTCATTGTTATGTAGCCTCAAGCATGTACCATGTCATGACCAAATGTAACCATCAAAACATGAATATAAACATACATGTAACTTTGTAACAAACCTAGTGTATGTGATCACAGACCTGCAAACCTTCCTTAACTTCAACAACAAGAGACTAGCATTTTCATCAAACTTTACTTTATTCTCAAATGACTAATTTTGGATTAGTCAACAACCCTAACTTGCAACAATTATAACTATGTACATATAATGAATAAAGGTTTGAAAATGGTACACATTGTTATTCAATGTCTTGTCTACACTTTTTATAGGTTTCACTACTTGGAACCTCCCATAAAAGGAGTTATAGAAAAATGGAAGACCTTGTCGAATTTTTTCTTATTCTAGAGAGAAAACTTGTATATCATGCCACTCATGGCATATTTGTTGTATGGATCTAAAAATTATACAAAACATACTACATACTGTACTCTAACCAATTTATTTTGTCTCACTGAATTTGGATCTGTTATGGAGACGTTATGATGTTTTTACCCGGAACATTTGTTTTAGACTAGTTTCAGGACTAGCCACAAACCATATCTTCCACAGAGTGTAACTTCCAAATACAACGACCCACAAGCTGAAATTTTTATCACAGTTACTTGGATATTTTTTCTCAACATCCTACATATTTCGCTATCTGAATCATTCTAGAAACAAATTTGTCACAAAAATGGTGATATTACCTATAAATATCATACATTAGAAAGCATCATCAAAAGACTTTATCCTCCCTTGAATTTCGGCCTTCTTTACTTCACCTTCCCTCTAAAATTTGCCTTAGATATCCTTTGGTTACCTCATTCACTTGTAGATATTCAATATGCTCAATAGAATGCTAATGGGAGACCCTTTCTCTCTTATTTATACTCTCCAAGTAGCTTCCTCTAGAAGTATCCACTTAACCACTTTGTCCACTTAACCAACTTTTTCCACTCAGCCATTTTGTCCACTTAACCACTTTGTCCACTTAACCAACTTTTTCCACTTAGCCATTTTGTCCACTTAACCACTTTATCCACAAATAATAAACTCTCCACTTCTAGTTGCAACTAATTTATTTTTAATTATTTTCTTGTTGCAACCACTTAACCCATGACTAACCACTTGAATGATAAACTTATTCTAGGAGCTTCTATAATAATTTGACTTCTTTGACCTTCTAGGAGCTTCTATAATAATTTGACTTCTTTGACCTTCTAGGGGCTTCTAGATAACTCATGAGGGTTCTCCAACTTCACATGGCCATAACTCTCTAACTGTGAGGAGTTATGTGGCGTTCCACATATCACCATAAATGACATGACATATACTATCCATATAGAATGGTTTCTCTTGCAAATTCACTGATCTTAATTACATTATTCCTCAATAAAACTTGGTTTCCCTAACACAATTGTTGGGATACTCAACCACCTAACCATTTGGACTTCACAAAGTGTCTCCTGTGAGGGATTTCACCATAATGGTACCACTTTGAGAACTTTATCCAAGAGTGTCTTCCCATGAGGGATTTCACCATAAGGGGACCACTTTGGAGTTTATCCATTTGGTTCTTCATATCAACCATGACATGAAATCAATGACACAACTCCCTTTAATATCAACACATCATTATGACACCACTTGACATCAACCCTTTGACAAAAATTACATCAATGACCATGAAATCAATAATCAATATATCAATGATAGAAACACATCACTATGAAAATACTTGACATCAACCCTTTGATATTAATCCTTTGACATCAATGAAAACATAGCACAATAATCTCCCCCTTTGACATTGATGGCAACACCAACATTGATTTCAACACCAATCATTGATGGAAACACTTGGACATGGAAATTCTCATGCTCCCTCTATGATAATCACTCCTCATCAATGTTCATCTCACCACATCAACGTGACTATCTCTCCCCCTTTGACATCAATGACAAAGGGTAGTTCTCTCCTTGGGGATTCTCCCCTTGCTTGAACTCTCCTTGGGGTTTATCCCCCTATATGGATGCCTTTGAGCTTCCTTTGAATAATATCTCCCCCTCTAGACAAGGGATATCACTCTGATGCAATGTTGATGGTATGGATTCCATTAATCTCTCCTCCTGGAATCATGTTGTTGCAACCAATCATGGGAAGAAGAATAATTCCCCCTTTGGGTATGTCTGCCCCTATCTTCTCTGCAAGATGAACAATATGCTACAACTGCAATCTTCTTATGCTACAAATTCTAATGCTAAACCAGAACATAGATCAACTTCTCAAGAATGATCTTCTCTTCCTATGATGATCCTTGGACCTGTCCATGCATCAAAATCGTTCCATACCACACATCATGAAGAAAAATATATTTCAAAAATGAATAGAGAATCATGAAAAAAACATCAACCATGTACATCATGTGCCATACTGTGTGCCAACCATGCACAACACCCATGTACACCAACCATGTACATCAATACCATACAATGTATCAACCAATCATCTCAACTATATCATCCCATACATCATGTACCAAAGAAAGTATATAATCATGGAAACCTACAACAAACCACGATAGACCCTTCCAAACAATGTTATACCATCAAACCATGTTGCAACTCATCTGTACACTCCTCTTCTTGAGTGTTTTTCCATAGGTACATGACCTGTTCCAAGGACAATTCATGTATGTACATGACCTTTCTATAGGTCACCTCACGTATGTATGTGACTTCTCCCATAGGAGCCCGCTTATGCTTCACAAAGAGTGAAGCTTTCTTGATTCTTGATTCCTTCATTCATGTTTGGTTGTTTAGTCTTCTTCATCCACTTCTGAGAGTGTCCTAATTGCAGTGTACTTGTACTTTGAACTTCCATCCTTTCAACATTGTCTTCCTTCCAAGTTAAATGTGTTCTTCTTGCCATGCTATATGAAGCACTTTGCATTGCCTATCTTCTTGAATTCCAATAATCCTGAGCTTTGTGGCCAAACCCACTGCAACTGTAACATCTCATGGAGTGACAATGAGCAACAATGTGTCCCACTTGATTACATCTCCAACATATTAGGGTGTTATGGAACCTTCCAACATATTTCCTTGCATAATGTCTACAATCCAAAGCTTTGTGACCATATTCATTACATTAGAACCAATGAACATGAAAAACATTTTCATACCTTTGTTTTTGTGTCCACCTTGAAGGTGTCTCTTTTATGAACTTGTTTTGAGGTGTAAAGGTGGCTTCTTGGTGTCTTCCTTGCTCTGTTCTTTTGAAAGTTTCTTTGCCTTGTGTAGGTGCTTGACTTGCAACTTGTATTTCACCTTTTGACAATGAAGGACCTGCATCATGATTCTTAGAAGTGCTAGATTCATAGTATGTTTCTTCCTTGTTGTATCCAAGACCAGATTTATCACTAGGTGATATTTGACAATCCAAGATTTCATCCAAGATTGTTGAGCTTTTCATGAACCTTTTTGGATTCTCTTATTTCCTTTTGAGATCAACAACTTCTTCTTCCAACTTATGGCGTGATTCTTCTTTTTCATTTACTTGAGTCTTTACTCTCTTGATCTCTTCTTCTTGTTTCATGAGTATTTTCTTTAGTGTCATGGTATTCCTTTGGTAATTTTATAGGGCTTCCCTAATGTATTAATCAATATCAAAATCATGATAAAAAAACATCTTCTACTTCAAAGAAATCTAAAATTTTATTTTTTAGTTTCAACAAATCTTCCTCTTCATCTATAAGATAAATGTTAGTTGATTATACACAACCTTATTCTATTTGTGTGTCCATGGATCTCCTTCGAGCTTGTAAGGATTATAGTGAAGGCTTGCTCTGAGAGGGGCAAGGTGAATCAGTGTGATGCTCTTTTTACAACTTCTTACAAAAATTTGGTTAGCCATCACCATTCACAACACTATTACTCATCACTTATATTCACACTTAGTTGCTTGCATGTAAACATATCTCACTGAAATATATTAAGAATAAATAATTTTTCACCATCACAATAAAGAACACAATGAACATCATATGTATGTATAAGTTTATTTTTTATTAAGGACTACAATCCTTGGGGTTTATCAGCACCAACTGAAATCAGCACCAACTCTCAATGAACGACCCAACCTGCAGATCTCAACACCAACTGAGAAGAGGAATCCAATCCTCAAGTACAAGACCCATCTTGTAGACAGAAAGAAAATTTTCAAACTATACCAACAGTCTATACCAATACAAGTGCATCAACTATGCACAACACAATCTGTCACCTCAACCTGTCTCATCAATATCATCATCCAAATCTGATTTACTCACAAAGATCAATCAACAAGTAAAATATCAACCATATGCACAATATCACCAAGTTAACCAACAATATACCTCTAGCAATACACCATACTCTCCATAAACCAAACGTCATAAACCCTTACACAAGACCATGTGCCAAACCTCACTGTTATGCAGCCTCAAGCATGTACCATGACATGACCAAATGTAACCATCAAAACATGAATATAAACATACATGTAACTTTGTAACAGACCTAGTGTATGTGATCACAGACCTACAAACCTTCCTTAACTTCAACAACAAGAGACTAGCATTTTCATCAAACTTTACTTTAGTCTCACGTGACTAATTTTGGATTAGTCAACAACCCTAACTTGCAACAATCATAACTCTATATTTGTAATGAATAAATGTTTGAAAATCGTACACAATGTTCTTCAGTGTCTTTTCTACAATTCATTTAGGTTTCACTGCTTAGAACCTCCCAGAAAAGGAGTTATAGAAAAAAATGGCATACCTTGTTGAATTCTGGCTTATTCTAGAGAGATAACTTGTATATCATGCCACGCATGGAATATTTTATGTATGGATCTAAAAATGATACAAAAAATAATAAATATTTTTCTCTAACCAATTCATTTGATCTCACTAAATTTGGATCTATTATGAATAAGTTATGAAATTTTTACCTGGAACACATGTTTTAGACTAGTTTCGGGACTAGCCACAAACCCTATCTTCCATAGAGTGTAACTCAAAAAATAAAACGACCCACATGATGAAATTTTTATCAAAGTTACTTGGATATGTTGTCTCAATAGCCTCTATATTTCTCTATCTGAATCATTCTATAAAAAAAATTATTGTGAAAATGGTGAGATGACCTGTAAATATCATACCTTAGAAAGCATCATCAAAAGACTTTATCCTCCCTTGAATTTCGACCTTATTTACTTCACCTTCCCTATGGAATTTGCCTGAGATATAATTTGGTTACCTCATTCACTTGTATATATTCAATATGCTCAATATAATGCTAATGGGATACCCTTGCTCTCTTATTTATACTCTCCAAGTAGCTTCCTCTAGAAGTATCCACTTAACCACTTTTTCCACTTAACCACTTTGTCCACTTAACCAACTTTTTCCACATAACCACTTTGTCCACTTAACCACTTTATCCACAAATAATAAACTCTTCACTTCTAGTTGCAACTAATTTATTTTTTATTGTCATCTTGCTGCAACCACTTAACCCATGACTAACCACTTTGACTGGTCAACTTCTTCTAGGGGATTCTAGAATAATTTGACTTCTTTGACTTTCTAGGGGATTCTATATAACTCATGAGAGTTCTCCAACTTCACATGGTCATAAATCTCTAACCCTGAGGAATTATGTGATGTTCCACATATCATTGGAAACAACATGGCATATACTATCCATATGGAATAGTTTCTCCTACAAATTTACTTATCTGCATTACATTATTCCTCAATCAAACTTGGATTCCCTAATCACACTACTGGGCTACTCAACCACCTAACCATTTTGACTTCACAAAGAGTCTTCTCGTGATGGATTTCACCATAAGGGGACCACTTTGAGAACTTTGTCCAAGAGCATCTTCCCTTGAGGGCTTTCACCATAAGGGGACCACTTTAGAGTTTATCCATTTGGTTCTTCCTATCAACCATGACATGACATCAATGATACAACTCCCTTGAATATCAACACATCATTATGAAACCACTTGACATCAACCCTTTGACAATAATTACATCAATGACCATATAACCAATAATCAATATATTAATGATACAAACACATCACTATGACAATACTTGACATCAACCCTTTGACATTAATCCTTTGACATCAATGACAACATAGTACAACACCAATGTTGCTCGTAACTGACTCATTGAAGTAGGAGGTGGTACGTCAATAATAACAACAACCTTCACAGGATCCACCAACAATCCTTGCTTAAACACTACATGGCCTAGTAAGATACCAAACGAAACAGAAAATGCACTTCTTAAAATTAAAATATATCTTAAACAACCTACTCCTATCCAACATCAAGCTCAAAATCTCAATATGATATTTATACAAGCTAAACAATGTCCATTCATTTGAGTATACTTCTAAGAACTTATGGATGAATTCTTTAAATGCTGCTACAACCACTCTAGAGAATATTGTCGGTGCATTCTTCAATCCAAAAGGAATCCTTATGTACTGATAACATCCCCATTCTATCGCAAATGTAGTCTTATATCTATCTTCCTATGCAATCTTGATCTGATGATATCTTGAAAATCCATCTGTGAATGAATAGGCTTCTTGTCCTCCTACATTCTCCAACACTTCATATGTAAATGGTGTAGGAAAGGGATCACGTAACAATGGGTCATTTAATTTCCTCAAATCTAAAAAAGTTATGATTCCTCGTGTTTTCTTATCCTGAACCACCATTGGACTGATCCACTTTGATTCTACGACAAGTTCAATAATTCCAGCTTCCAACATCCTATCTATCTACGCTTTCACCTTCTACTTATACAATGGGTTTAGTTTGTATGGCCTCTTATTCACTGGCTTTGCATCTAGATTCAAGGGTATCTTCATCTCTCCTAACTCCCCAAAACTTCCTTTCATCTCTAAAAAATTAGTTGGAAATAGGTCATGATACTCGCACAGTAAGTCTACTATCTTCTCAACAGTCTCATCATTCCAATAGTCTCCTATGTTCGCAAATTTGGTCTTATCTTCTGTACCGATATTTACTTTACGTGTTCTCAATGGCTTTGCATATACGACCAATTACAGATGTGGTCCTTCTACTGCACACTCTCCTTCCATTTCAGGTATTTGCACATTTCTAGGATCTTCGTCCTCGTCTTGGTCTTCTTCAACAACGTTATAGTAATGTAAAACTTCTTTAACTATCGTAGAATATCTATCGAATCTTATTTAACAAGTACTAGTTCTATCGAATATTTTTCTGAAAAAATATTGTTCTCGATGACCTAAAAAGTTGAGTCAATCAAAGGAGCATCATCTTCAAAACTAAAATTTACCTTAAAATTTTGAGTCAACTCTTCTCAATCTGCAGTTTCTCTGTGCACTTGTAACATCCTAGTTTTAACCCTTATGAACTATAATGTATTATGTAATTGTGACTTAGGTTGGTGAGCCAGTAAAGTCTAAAAGGGGCCAGAGTGCCTAGGAAATTTAATACTTCATATAAATTAATAAAATACACTATTGGTTGCATGAAGGACAAGGACAAAAGAGATAGGGGGCTATGATTCCACGAGAGAAGGGGCTTGAGGGGCTAAGTATTCTTTTTATTATTATTTTATTACCCATAATTGATTTTATGGAGAAAAGTGGTTACATGGGCTTCTTCGGGGAGGCCATTTGGTTCTTGGTTCTTGTGATTATATAAACATTCCTTGGGTGATGCTTTGGTTCAACTTCTTTCCTTCGTGTGATTCTTCTCCCTGGTTCTTCTTCCTCTTCCTTCACTCGGGATGAATTCGTGTGCTTTTGGTATGAGCATGGATACGAATGACTGCATGAGGATGGTTCTGGGTGAAGTTTGGGGGTCAGCCTTCCCTTTTGTTTGTCTTCTTTCCCTAGTTCATTTATTTCCTTTTCTCCCTTGTTCTTATTTCCTCTTCACTCATTATTTCTAGTTTGTATGCTCTTGGGAGGAGCATGGAAACAAATGGCAGGAAGAGGAGAGCCATTGATGAATGTATGTAATAATTATTGATCATTTTAGAAGGGAATGCATGCCTGTGTGCATGAGCTTGATGGAAGTTTAGATAGAACTGTCCACAACTACGAATCCTGAGAGTCCCAACATGGAGATTCTTGACCAGAAGCATTGGATCCCTGGAAGGATATGAACAAGCCCGAGGGACTGCGTGGCTGAGAAAGGTGTCCATTTCTTTGAGTTGTGTAGGATAAGGGGGAAAGAGAGCTGGAAATTAGGATTTGTTGTGAGATTGGGAAACCTAAGAGCTAGTTATCCAACTGTTGTGTGTTTAGACTTGGCCTAGGACCTGTCCTTGTGGATTCATAGCCCTGGCTTGGGGGTGACCTATTGTTGAGAGTAAAATAACAACAGTGTCTATGATTGGGAGGAAATTCCTTGGTCTGCAGCCAGTTGGTGAATATTTACTTGAAAAGATAAGTTCTCTCTATCATGTGTTTTATGTATAATGTATATTCCGTTGTGTATTTAATTATCTCTGAGATATGTATCTTTAATGTGCCTATTTGTTGGTTATTTGTTGTGCATGCCACATTGTTTATTGCTTTATGTTGTATCATGGATCTCAATTTATGCATGCGATTTTCATTCCTCTTTTATTAATGAGAAGTCTTTTGAATTCAAGATAAGTTCAGAGAACTAAATCTTGGGACTACAACGTGCCTGGCCTATGGGTAGTTGGGTGTGTTGCATCATGTCTAAGCGAGTTTAAGTGGTGTAGCCCAGGCCTAGGGATGGTTGGGTACATTACAAATTGGTATCAGACCTTCTAGTTCAAACATTGGACTGTTACGGGCTAGAACAAGAGAGAATCAGGAAGATTTGTTGCCACAGATTTATATATTTGTGCGAATTTGGGGAAAAACGATGGAAACATTTGAGTGAAATCCCCCAAATTCGTGAATGGATCTGAGTATGAATCATTCCAGGATTGTCCAAGAAGTTAATGGATTTGATCTGCAGAGTTGCGGAGCCGAATTCGACTTAGAAGGTCAAAAAAATCAATTTTTAATGGCCGCTATAATGCTGGACAGAGTTTAGAGAATCGACAATTGAGATCGTGTTTGATCTTGGATCAACGATACAAATTCGTCTTTGAAAATTTTAAAAAATTAGAATGTTTACAAAGTTTGGTGAAATTACCAAATCAGCGGTTGGGATTGATTCAACGATTTGAAAAATAAGGAACATCGATGGTTCGTATTCATTTCGACTGCTTGGGGAGTTGGAGAAAATCAATGGTCAAGATCATCTTGGCCGGGAGATCAACGACCCAGATTCATCGGGGATTTTGTCAAAATTTCTAAGTGTGGAAGTTCGCCAACAAAAATCGTCGACGGCCAATGGTCGTGGATCAGAAATTTTGGTGAATGGTTGAAGGATCGACCAAAGGAAATCTTTGATCTTCGATGACCGATGGTTGGGGATCGACGGATTCTGGTGAAGTTTTTCTTTTCTTTTTTTCCGGACAAAGAAAATCTTCGATGATCAATGGTCGGGGATCGATAGATTTTGGTGAAGTTTTTTCTTTTCTGGACAAAGAAAACTTCTAAAGTCTCTAACTCCAAAGTAAATCTGGACCGTTTTTGTTTGAGGACATGTGTCCATTGATCAACCTATTCGGGAATTCGACATTCGAGGGATTTGTGGTGTAGTGTGGAGAAGTCTCCTAAATTTTTGAAGTTTCGAAGTCCCGAAGTCATGAGGCACTAGAGTGACATGGCATGTTTATGTCACCTAGGGTGACATGGACACACTTGATGATTTCCATGTGTCACAGTGTATCATGTTTTTCAAAGACCGCTCATGCCAATTAGTATATGACATGTGTCACCCGTCAGATAGGGCCATGTGTCCATGCCTTATTTTCTACTGCATAGCACCCCTTGGTGCTTAATTACCAATGAAGACTCTGGGAGTTCGCCAGTTTGACGTTCTGAAGGAATGAAGTGTGATGAAGGTGAAACCCCACGAAGCTCCGAAGAGCGGAGTAAATCCTCATCATTGATCAAGAGAGGACACATGGCAGTAGATCCCATAGTCCGGAGACTTGGCACTCCAGAGGATTCAAGGTATAAGCAGTTGGGGTCGAGGACTCTCAAAGGCCTGAAGGTCGGAGTCCATCTCAACCATTGATTACAATAGACACGTGGTGCAATATATCAAGTTCTGGAGACTTGGTACTCCGGAGAAATTGAGTTGCAGGTTTCTTTGAGTCGAGAAGCTCTAAAGGCTGGAGTTAATTTCGACCGTTGATCGGGATATGATATGTGGAGGAAGGAGAGGACCTCCAGTAATTCGACACTCAGGTAGATCTGTGGAGAGGTGCTTGGGAAAGCCCCGAAGCCCAGAGTTGTGAAGAAAATCCTAGCCATTTATCGAGAAAGGATACGTGGCAACAAATCATGTAGTCTGGAGACTTGGCACTCCAGAAGGGTTGAGAGTGTGGACAGTCTGGAACTCCCGAAGCTCAAAATCTCGGAGCTCCTGTTGTTCGTCGATCTCATCCCTCGATTGATTTTAAACCACATGATCTCAGATATAAAAATTCTAACACAGAAAAGAACCAGGAAGGATTTGGCTTGTGGTTTCGAGCCATGGGACATGTTTGAAGAAAGTGCCTTAGCAAAATTCAAATTTTATATTAGTTAAGGGGGATGAAAGAGTCTTTTTTTTTCCAGGAAGCCCTAACTTTCAGCTTAGATATCTAATTGGGGCAATATCACAGTCGTTAGAAAGATGATCAAGAGAATAATGACCTGGAATCATTCTATTTTGGATAATTGTTATAAATGATATAATTTTCTTCATAAATTAAGCAGAAAAGGTACCAGTAAACTTAATTCACATTTTTTTATGATATGTATAACTCTAAAAAAATGGTTGCTTGCATATTTTTTCAGGATCAGAGTTATAATCAGATCAATTCAAGAATAGGATCAGATGTTAGGGTCACAGAGGCATGACAAAGATTACAGAATTTAGATGAGGAAATCAAGAGCTACATATAAATTAATGAAGGTGGACAAAGAAATCAAGAATAGTGGAATGGGCATAAGACTTTGTCATGGATGGGCATAAAAAGGAAAAGTATGACTGCCTAGCCTTGAAGGAAGAGAGGTGTAGACAATTGCAAATCTTAAGTGTGAAAGGAATCCACTTCCGATATCATACTTCGTGGTGGAAGCAGGATGCCAATGCAGAGAAATTGGAATTATCTCTCACTTGAAAAGTGTCACTGAATGAAAATGGACTTCCATTGGGTAATGGTATTTAGTGGGAAAGAATGGCCAAGTGGAACATGGTTGGAAAGTGTTCGGACTAGGGAACCATAGTGCAGATGAGAAGAATGAGAGCACATAGGGAATCAATTATCTGAAGGAGTTCAAGGACAACCAACTACAACAGAAATAGATAAATAAATAAGTGAATTAAAACATAAATGCACTAGAGTGAATGAGGCATACAATGAAGTTAAATTGCATATGCATTAGTAGGCATGTTGACAATGAATTCTTGGTGCATATGGATGTGTAATTTTTGCATATGTACATGCTTGGATATGCATATAACATGCTTTTGAACTTAGAATAGTGTATTATTATGAGATCATGATTGAGTATGAATAATGATGGGTTATATAGCAGGTTTAAATATGTGGATTTTGTTGTTGCTTATGATTTCCATCTAGGTGAAGACCCATGAGGGTGGCAGGAATGGTGATAAAAATGGTGAAGGAGGAAGTCTGTGAGCTTCTACAAATATCAGTTGGTCAAATAGAAAAAAGTAGGTTGATAACAACCAGACATGTATGCATTTAGTTTTTGTTGAGGCATACATGTTGAAGGGGATTGAGGTAATAATTACCTCAGTTATTTTTCAATATTTAAATTGATATGTAATGGCCAAAGATCTAGAGTATGTAAGTGTTGTTGATGCCGGAATGCACTTAGATAAATTGTTGGTTGCATATTATGTTATGATTGGTTATGGGATCATAACCAGGTTAATTCATGAGACATACTCCTTCTATAACAATGAATATCCATAGAGATAGTCGTGTGTGAGACCATAATATGGTTGGATATGGAAGGGCTATAGCGCTATATGATTGTTCAATGGTATTTATTGTATATCTGATGTTTGGACTGCAACCTATTTTCCAACACTGAAGAGCACTTAAGGATTATATTCTTGGTGTTTTGTTTGGGTGGAAAAGGAAGTTATCCAAATAGTTAGGAAAGCAGTAGGAAGTGTGTGGATGATGTGTTGAGTCGTTGGCCAGACCTTCCAACTCATCATGGTGGAATGCATGACATAGCTATGTGGTATTATGTAGTCAATGCATGGATGCATTGTGTATATGTGGCCATGGGTATTGGCACGTTGATTGTTATTTTATCTAGTAATTAATTGTTGCATTATGAAAAGTCGGTGGTGCTGAAAATGCATAATGATGGATAGATGCATCATATTTAATATGAATACTAGTTGAAGGTGATTGGATTGTTGTTGTTACAATTCCAAGATCAGTTTTTGGAGCTATTAAAAAATGTTACAAGTGATATTACATGAATTATTGAATGCATTTGGGTGAATGCATGTATATATTATAGAAATAATCATGCTAACAGTTGAAATGACATGAGTATTGCTAACTCATGAAGTTGAAAACAATTCAGGAACTGTTAGATATTACAACAAGAAAGTTGCAGGTTAAAGCAACTACATAATGATAAATTACAGAAAATATTTGTTGGGGGAGACAGAGTAACAAAAATATCTTGGTATAGAAGAAAGAAGATATGGGATGAGAATACATGCCTATGTAATGATGAGTTCATTCCAATTGATAGTTGGATTAATTGAAGTGATTGAATTGTAGTTGTAAACAATTCTAAGATCACTTTGTGAATTTGTTTTGAATTGTTACCATGAAAATATATATATATATATATATATATATATATATATANTTTTGAATTGTTACCATGAATATGAATATATGTATATATATATATATATATATTGTATGGGATATACTGACAGTTTGTTTGGTTGAATGTAAATTAAGAAAATTGCAGGTAGGATGGTCTTGAATATGGCAGGGATGTAAGCCCACAAGGAAGACTGATATCTACAATTGCAGAGCCAAACATTATGAGCTGAAATCTCATGCTTGGATAATTTTGTTTTCCTGTATAAAACATATTTGACATTTACGATTGAAATTATTATAACAATATCTCATGATGACTGTATTTTTATAATACAGATGAGATGTTGTCTATTGAAGTTGTAATCTTGCGAAAAATAACACCATAAGGAAATCAAGCTCAGTGATGAAGGCATGGAATGAAGAAAGTCCAGTGGACTTGCTGCAGCTAGATTTCTCGAAGCCGCAACTCTGAAACTTCCTGACCGAGTGCACTGGAGCCCTGGAGAGAAGTGGAGTAGACTAAGGGACTGCATGATAGAGAAAGGGGTTCCTTTATTTGGGTTTTGCAGGGTTGAGAGCGAAGGAGATTTTGTTGGTTGGAACTGCTACCAGAATTATAAATTATGAAGATCATTATACATGTTTGGGTCGGAATGCCCATGGATACATGTTTAATTTTAGGCCAAAGTGCCTATGTATATAAGAGTTGGGTTGCATTTCCTGTGTGGATTAAGGCCATAGGGCCTAGACTTGTAATGTTAGTAACATTGGAATGGTGTTGTGCACTAAGGACGGTGCCAAAATAAGGGGAGGGGGATGTAACATATCAGTTTTAACCCTTATGAACTATATTGTATTATGTAATTGTGACTTAGGTTGGTGAGCCGGTAAAGTCGAAAAGGGGGCAGAGTGCCTAGGAAATGTAATACTTCATATACATTAATAAAATACAACATTGGATGCAAGACAGATAAGGAAAAAAAAGATAGGGGGCTATGATTCCACGAGAGAGGGAGCTTGAGGGGATAAGTCTTCTTTTTATCATTATTTTATTACCCATAATCGATTTTATGGATAAAAGTGGTTACATGGGCTTCTTGGGGGAGGCCATGTGGTTCTTGCTTCTTGTGATTATATAAACATTCCTTGGGGGCTGATTTGGTTAAGATTCTTTCCATGTTGCACTTCTTCTCCCTGGTTATTCTTCCTCTTCCTTCACTCGAGTTGAATTTGTGTGATTTTTGTCTAAGCATGGATACAAATGACTGCATGAGGATGGATATGGGTGAATTTTGGGGGCCATCCTTCCCTTGTTTTCATCATCTTCCTCTGGTTCATTTTGTTCCTTTGTTCTCTTGTTATTCTTTCCTCTTCACTCACTATTGCTAGTTCATATGCTCTTGTCCAGAGCATGGAAACAAATGGCAGGAAGAGGAGAGACATTGATGAATAGATGTAATAATTACTGATCATTCTAGAAGGGAATGGATGCATGTGTGCATGAGCATGATGGAAGTTCAGATAGAATTGTCCACAACTGTGAATCATGAGAGTCCCAACATGGAGATTCTTTACCAGAAGCACTGGAGCCCTAGAAGGAGATGGACAAGCTTGAGAGACTGTGTGGCGGAGAAGGGGGTCCATTCTTTGGGTTTTGTAGGCTGGATAGAAGAGATATGGTGTACTTTGGATTGTTGTGAGTATTGAAAGGCCTGTGATAATTTGAGTGTTGAGAGGCCTATTAGTTTTGAGACTGATGGTAGTTCAGATAGAACTGTCCACAACTGAGAATCCTTGGAGATTCCAATAGGGAGATTTCCTTAGCAGTAGCACTAGAGCCCTGGAGAGAAATGGAATAGCCTCGGGGATTGCATGGCAAGTAAAAGTGTTCATTTCTTTGGGTTATGTAGGCTAAGGGGGAAAGAGAGCTGGAAATTAGGATTTGTTGTGAGGTTGGGAAACCTGAGAGCTAGTTAGCCAATTGTTGTGCGTTTAAACTTGGCCTAGGACCCATCCTTGTGGATTCATAGCCATGTCTTGGGGGTGACTTGTTGTTGAGAGTAAAAGAACAACAATGTATATGGTTGGGAGGAACGTCCTTGGTTTGCAGCCAGTTGGTGAATATTTACTTGAAAATATAAGTTCTCTCTGTCATGTGTTTTCTTTATAATGTATATTTTGATGTGTATTTAATTATCTCTGAGATGTGTATTTTTAATGTGCCTGTCTGTTGGTTATTTATTGTGCATGGCACATTATTTACGGCTTTGTTTTGTAGCATGAATCTCGATTTATGCATGTCATTTTCATGCATGTTTTATTAATGAGAAGTCTTTTGAATTCGAGATAAGTTCATAGAATTGAGCCTTGTGACTACAGCGTGCCTGGCTTGCGGGTGGCTGGGTGTGTTGTAGCCTGACTAAGCGAGTTTAAGTGGCATATCCCGGGCCTGTGGATGGTTGGGTACGTTACAACACTTCCAGTTCCAAGTACCAATTCTTTTGGATTGTGTCCAAGGTGTGTACAAACAAATGTGTCCATTCTTTCCTTGGTAATTTATTCCATGTTGCAATACACTATGTAACATTTTCCATCGGGCAGCTCAATCTTGTATACTTTTTCATAATATCTTCATTCTATGTCCTGGATCGGACTTGTAATAGCCTTCTACACTACTTCCAATGTCTTATTCCATCCTTATGCGCAACCCACCATCTTGCCAGGGTTGCTTTCAGTGCGACATCTAAAGCTAATAATCTTTGATGATCTGATATTTTCAATTCAAATTATCTTATAAAGGAAGCTACATCATTCAGTTTGTCATACCTTGGAGGATCACATACATTAGTTCCAATTCATCACAATGCGCGGGTAATCCAAACACATTTCCTTGTGGACACTTTGTGTAATCTCTATTGCCAATTCCCCAAATCTTATTCTGAATCTGATGCACATGAACTAATGCTTCTCCAACTAAGTACACCATCGGTTGTAGGATTTACATAATCTTCCATCCACATAATCATATTATACAAGTTGTCTAGCTTTTCCATTTATTGATTCTACATATCTTCTTCCTTCAATAGGATCAAACGACACAGTAACCTTCAAGTCTTCTACTTCAAATATCATCTGTCTCTTCTTGAGGTCAATTCTAGTTTAGTTGTCAAAGGCTCAATCAATTTCAAGTAGTGATGGGTAAGGGGTGTTTCCATATACAATCTCGATCACTTTGAAATTGACCAAGTTGCACACTCCACCAATGCTAATACTTACCCATGTCAACCTTCCAACTGAAATGATCTTATTTTGGTTCACTAGTATCAACTGGATAGGTAACCAATTCAACTTAGGCTGGCCCATCATCTCCCAATTATGCCTCTGGATGACATTCACATCATATCCTAGATCTGAAATAATATTGTCCATGTCGTAGTTTCCTATCTGTGCATTAAGTCAAAACTCCCTATTTGTTCTCTTCTTGTGGTGCACCTAGTTAACTGTTATGTGTGTGACATGTATCTCTTTCTCTTGGGTGAAATGGTTGATCATTCTATGAAACATACTCAAAGGATATTCATCTTTCATTAACTCTAAAAAACTTTCCCGAAAAATATTCAAAGTGCTTACCTTGTCAACTTGCCTTTTTGAATGGTCATAGACTAGTGGCATATCATACACTGACGGCCTGTCATACAAATATGGCATGGTCGTAGTCGATGTTATTTATTTTTATCCTATTACTTCCTTCCTTTCTTGTGTATATGTCTCTTTTTCCTTTCTAATGTCAAACAACGGTTGAGGCTCTGTTTTTTTCCTTACCCACTAGTGGATCATATTTCCTTGATCTATCACATTAGCTCCAGTTCTGGTTCATCTGCACGTAATCGTTGCTATGTTAGGTTGTTCATCATGATTTTTAGCTACTATCATTTATACATTTCCATTCCTCTTTTCTTGTCATTTCACGATCGATTGTGGAAAATCCTCCATCGCATGGTCTATCTGTCTACAATACGTTCACGTTGTGTAGGGATTCGGGAAATATCACGCTAAATATCCAGGATGATTACAGTTATAACATATATCAGGTCCTCTAACTCTGTTGAATCCTCCTCTTCCATGGCCTATGAACCCTCCTCTTCCTCCCTGATTATAACCTCTCGGAGTATTATACTATGCATCTCCTCCTTTGGATTATTCTCCCTAAACTCTATATGCATTTGCAATGTTCCCTCTCATCAAATCAAATGCGTAACAATCCTTCTCTTCATGTCCGATAGAATTGCAAAATTTGTAAAATATATTTCTCGCAGTACTCTGGTACTTCTGCATCAATGGGAAATCAATAGGGTGATGACCCATCATCTTACAAATCTTGCACCATACTCCTAGTGGATTTGAAGCTCCTGTATTCAAATATTGTTGAAATGCTCGACATTCATTCTTATGGTGCCCTTCTATTCTACACATGACACACCAAACCTCCTCATGTTTTTTTTTCCTTTCACAAGTTCCTACAATTGAATAGTTATCGTTGCTAACTATGACTGCACTTGAGCCATCCCTGCACCATTTTCTCCTACCGAGGATGTTAAGAACCAAATATCAATATAGCATAGAAAAACCTCAGAATAAGTGCTCAACGCCTTGAAAAAGAGAGAAATTCAGTTAATAAGCCTCTTCGAGGGGGAAAACTCCTTATGCCCACATAAATTACAATTACAAGATGATTCCAATTCCAATTACAAGATGATGATGAGTCCACACTTTTTCGTCATTCTTCCATTCATCCCTTTATTCTATTATCCAATCAGGTTGGATGATCGAGATAGCACAGAGAAAGGCCTCAACATCTTCATCCTTTATTGGGAGTGCATCTGCCACAACATTTTTCTTCCCTTTTTTATAGACAATTTCAAAATCATAACCCAATATCTTGGCTACCCATTTTTGTTGTTCTTCTAAATATAGTCTTTGTTCTAAGAAGTATTTAAGACTATCATGATCTGTTTTGACCTTGAAGTGACTACCTAATAGGTAAGGACATCATTTATTCAATGAATGTAGTATTGCCATCATTTCCTTCTCATAAATGGGTTTTTGTAAGTCCTTTCCCTTGAGTGGTTGACTTTCAAAAACCAGGGGCCTTCCTTATTGCATTAGGACAGCACCAATTCCATTTCTCAAGGCATCACATTCCACAATAAAGGTTTTAATGAAGTCTGGAGTGTTCAAGACAGGATCTTTGCACACCACCTCTTTAAGTTGTTCAAAATATTTAGCTGCCTCTAGAGTCCATGAAAATGCATCCTTATTAGTTAGTGTCGTTAAAGGTGTTGCTATTCTTCCATAGTGTCGAACAAACTTGCAGTAGTAACCTGTCAAACCCAAAAATCCTCTAAGATTCTTCAATGTTTTGGGAATCATCCAGTCCATCATGGCCTTAACCTTGTTAGGGTCTACCTTGAAACCTTCATGAGATACAATATGACCCAAATACTCTACCTCCTTCACTCCAAAAAAACATTTGGATGGTTTGGGATATAGTTGTTTCTCCTTTACTAGTTGTAGTACCTTGTCAACATGTCACACATGATCCTCCCAATACTTGATATAGATTAGTATATCATCAAAAAATACTAACACAAATTTTCGAAGGAAGGGCTTGAAAATGGAATTCATCAACCCTTGGAATGTGGAAGGTGAATTTGTTTGGCCAAAAGGCATGACCAAAAATTCATAATGGCCTTCATGAGTTCGGAATGATTTTTTGGGGATATCTTCTTCCTTCATTATAATCTGGTGATACCCTGAACAGAGATCCAACTTTGTGAAATAGATTGCTCCATGTAGTTCATCTAACAATTCATCAATGACGGGAATTGGAAACTTATCTTTAATAATGATCTTGTTGAGCTCTCTATAATCTGGACAAGTATGCCATGCACCATCTTTCTTGAATACCATTACCACCGATGCAGAGTAAGAACTTTGGCTAGGTCTAATATTGCCAGCCTCTAACATTTCTTCAACCATGCGCTCAATTTCACTCTTCTGGGCATAAGGGTATCTGCATGGACCGATGTTAGGAGGAACACTCCCAGGAATTAGGTGAATATCATGATCATGATTTCGAGTGGGTGGAAGACCTTTGGGAATATCTTCAAATACATTGGAATTCTTATCAATGATCCCTTGGAGATCTAGAGGAATAGATGGCTTAGATGTTTGAACATCTAGTGAGAATAGTTGTGAAATAACACCTTGATGCCCCTTTTTCAATAAATTTTTCATGCCATTAGAGCTTATCACCTTACCGGGTTTACCTGTGATACCTATTAACTCAATTCATTTTCCTTCCAATGAAAATTTCATGAAAATTTATTCAAAATTAAAATCCACCGTTCCTAATGATTATAACCATTGGATTCCTAGTACAACATCAACACCACCCATGGGTATAGAAATCATTGGACTATTCATTACATATTCCCCCATAGTAAGATTGATCTTATTGCATTTTCCTGAGCAATTGATAGTTCCTCCATCTACAATCATTA
>SNQJ01S0041554.1:51372-79151 GCA_010110895.2 Picea sitchensis | reverse complement strand
GTTCTCAAGCTTGTGGGACAAGTAGCCTATCAATTATCTTTGCTCATCCATTCGATGCTACATCCTGTTTTTCATGTTTCATGCTTAAAGAAGGTGATTGGAGCTAAGTGCCAAATTCATACCAACCTTCCCGAGTTAGCTGAAGAAGGATCCATTTGGCTATAGCCAGAAGCAATTTTGGACCAGTGTGAGTGTCGCCTACGTCAGAGAACCATCAAGGAAGTGCTAGTCCGGTGGAAAGATACAACTCCAACAAATGCCACTTGGGAACCAACTACCATTCTGCAACAATTTCCTCATCTCAAGCCTTGAGGACAAGGTTGTTTTTAAGGGGGAAGACATGTTAGGGTCCTAACCCGCACATAGGTAGAACAATGTATTTGGATGTAATAAAGGTCAATATTAATAAGGCAGATGTAAGAAGACCTGATAGAATCTTTTGCGGATCTTCCTCTAGATGCTTCTTTTAATAGACATATTTAGTATAAATAGGAGTCAAGGGTATGAGAACCCTAGCTTGGATAATATTGTAATAGAGTGTTGCTCAACTGGAGGTTGCCCCCTCAAAGAGCCCTATGAACATTGCTTTTAGAATCAAAGTGTTATTTTTGTTGTTGTTCTTATATCATTTAAGTGCTATTGTGGTGATTGTTCTGGTTATATTGTTGTTATTCTACCATTTCTAGCATTTTATTTATGTTTTGCATACTTTTTATATCTAGTATATTACATAAATGAGGACCTAAGAGGGGTAAGAAGGAAGAGATAAGTTTTTATATCATGGTACAAAGGACTTGATTCATGTGACATACTTTAGGTGTCACAAGAAGGGACATGATGTCGATGAATATCCAAAGAAGAAGAAAGGGTAGGGAAAGAAAGAGCTAAGAAATTTGTAAGGAGTGCGAAAACTACAATTGGAGTGGATGAGTTAGCGTCCAAGATGGAAACATCTTTCTCGATGATTTCTTGCATGTCTACCAATACCATTGCCAATGTAGGTTGGTAAGTGGATATTAGAGTGTCCCAATGAATGACCCTCAAAAGGAATATCTTCAATGAGTTCCAAGAACAAGATGTTAGCATGGTTTCATACAAGTGGAGTTGGTTGACAATGCCACATATCTAGAGACTAGAATGGGCTCCATTTGTTTCTAGATGCCTTCATGTGATGCTCTCAAATTGTATGATGTTTGGTTTGTCCTTGGTTTGATGAAGAATTTTTATGTTTCATTTATCAAATATTTGAAGCACATAGTTGAGTTCCATGATTAGTCGTGCACTATCAAAGATCACAACCAAGAACATGGTCAAGTTTTGGCCAAAAGAGTGGGAGAATATGGTCTTTACAAGATACTTGTCAATACATTGAAACATGATGTATGCTCTATTTCATGACAATGACATGTTGTGTGAGCTATGGCACAAGCACTTTGGTCACCTACATTATGGATCATTTCATCTCTTAAATGATATGGTGTAGGGATTACCAGACTTCAAGGTTGAGAAGAGTCAAGTGTGTAAGGGATGTGCACTTAAAAAACATTCAAGGGCTTCTTTTACATCTAATGAGTAGAAACCGAGAGAGATTCTCAAATGGATCCATTTGGATTTATGTGGTTCTATGTCTCTTTTGTCATTGACAAGTACTCTATATTGTGTTTCCTTCATTGATGATTCATCTCACAAAACCTAGATTTATTTTATGAAGACTAAGGATGAAATGTTATGTAAGTTTAAAGGGTTCAAAGCCTTCATTGAAAATCAAACAGGGGAAAATATCAAAGTGCTTAGATCTGATAATGGAGGAGGGTACACCTCCAAAGAATTTAATGCTCTTTGTAGGGAAGTGGAGGTCAACCTGGAAGTGATAGTGCCTTAAAACCCACAACAAAATGGAGTTGCAAAGAGAAAGAATAGATCTGTCATCGATAATGCTAAATCCATGATCCATGACATGGATTTTCCCATGTATCTTTGGGTAGAGATGTGTAATACAATAGTTTATATCTTGAACCAATGTCTTCATATGATCTTGAAGGATAGAACACAAAAGGTGTATACTAATCAGAAATGTGAGGTATCACATTATTGTGTTTTTGTTTGTCCAATTTACTTCATGTTCCTAATGAGAACGGACTAAGCTTGAACCCTCGAGTATTAAGGGTATTTTTGTTGGGTACATTAAGACATCCAAATCTTACTAGCTCTACATTCCAACACAATGAAGATTGTGGTAAATAGATATGTGAAATTTAATAAGGCTGGATGGACCTCAAAGTCAATAGAGCCTCCCACGAAGATTGAGGAAGGAGAGGGATGCATCATGTGAGAGAGTCTCAATGAGGAAAATTTGTCTCATAGCCCACTTTCAACTATTTTTTGTTACTTGGACCAGGAGGGGACATTTGTTGCATAAAAATATGTCGTATTGCATAAAAATATGTGGAGTGGGTGTGTTGAAATTTGTGGACAAGTGCCTACCTACTTGGAAGATGTAGAGCGCTTCACTTGTGGACCTACTCTAGGGTTTTCTTGTAACTACCCCTCTCCCTTATTCGATAATAAAAGGAAGGAGGGCACTTCAGTTAACAACAATTAGGTTTGTCAGTTCTAATAACAAAGTGAAGAACATAGTAGTTGTGATAGCTAGCGATATTGTTTTACAAATCTTGTGAAAATTCGATTTGCCATTATGTAATCTTATTTTCTAAGTAATAGGAAGATATGTGATCATTGGTACACATGAATGTGTGAATCTAATTTTCTAAATCTAATATATCTTTTGTTTACAATTGGTTTAGCATGCATATATTATTTTTTCAAGATCTAATTTGCATTCATTGCTTAATTGATTTGTTATGTTGATTAAATAAATTATTGGGCTAGTGTAGATGATCCAGGTGGATATTGGTGGCCACCCACCTTTTCCAACTGGCTCAAAATAGTTTTCTGGCAATTTTGGTAATTTACTATTTTTGACATATTTTTCAGGTCCTGAACTTACAGAGCCTTTTTGAGGCCCTAAACAAGTTGTCATCGATTGTATTCCTCAGATAGATCTTTCTAACGATGTATCAAGCGCCCCAAACAAATATTGTATGCAAAAGTTACGCCCCTGGGAAGTTGACGTATCAACTACCCCCATCGGGGCCCGCAACCTTTTGGCTTTTCATCTTCCAGGGTTAGGGTTTTGGATTTTAATTATGTTAAAAAGGCCTTTGGAGCCTCATTTTAATAATCATCTTCTTGTGAATGCAATTATCAGACACATCTCTTCTCAGAGATAAGTTGCCACCATTCTAGTGAGTCTTTCACTCTGTATTTTTATAGTTTTTGTACATTTTCGCTCATTAATAGAAAATTGTGTATTACTGTATCTCTGTGTTTATGGTTGCATCTCTGATACATTTTTGTTATATTATTAGATATCCGGGATATCTTTGTACATTGTTTTATTATATCTCCGCTCTCATTTCGTGCCAAAAATAATCTGGATCAGTGGCATCAGAGAAGGTTGTTCTTGATCGTTTTTTTTTCAGTGTATGTCCCTGACGAGGTCCGAGTATAGAAAGTTGGGTCTCGAGCTTGTCTCTCTTAAATACAATGCAGCTCTCCTGCCTTTAAAGAAGCGCCTCCATGGCGAAGAAAGCAACCAGGCGGGCGATTCTATCATTGTTGCTTGAACAAGCTCTCACGGAAGAGGCAATGATGGAGAATTTTTCTCACATCCTTCAATGCACATGATAAGAAACAAACACATATTCATCAAACAACCACTTCGGGCACCCTCTCGCTTCAGTCTGAGGTTAATTTTGATATTCCATTTGAAGCATTCGGTGGTGTGGATGCCCTAAACAAATGGTTAAATATGTTAGATGGTTATTTCTGTTCATAATTTTTTCAATGGAAAAGATCACCTTCACTCCTTAAATATCTCCCCCAATGTCAAACATTGTTGGAAACTTATGGAGAAAAGTTCCGCGAGAGAATTGGAATATATGGGGCCGATTGGAGAAAAGTTCCACAGAGGAGTCTGGAATATATGGGGCCGAGCCCACTTGGGATTTTTTTGTGGATGCGGTAAAGGAATAATATTACCCTGTTGACAACTACGAGGACCAGTACATGAGATGGACCACACTGCGGCAAGAGAGGGGCCAAGTAGTTCCGGAGTTCACCAATACCTTCCATACCTTGCGCACCAAGCTGGGTATCAAAGACTCTGAACGACATTTGGTTCTAAAATACCGTGGGGCTCTACACAGATACATCCAAATTGAAATAGATTTTCTGGACATCTCATCACTCAGTGATGCTTATCGATATGTTGTTAAAATTGAGTAGAAATTTAAGCACCGGAACAAACGAGAGTTTGGGTTTGCAAATATGCAACAAACAAAGTATGATAAAGACGGCCCTAAGAAACAGTATCCCAAAAACCAGTCCAAGCCATAGGAAAAGAAGGGTCACGGGAAGACAAAGAAGGACACTAGAAAATGGTGTGATTTCCACAAAATCCCTTGGCACAACATCGAAGAATGTCACTCGAAACAGTCATTGGTGGCTGAGATCAAAGACAAGGAGTTGAACCCTGATTCAAAATCTGATTATGAAAATACTAGTAAAAGACAATCATCGACGCAGACCCCACTATTATTGTCGTGACTGCAACAATTCAACCAGAAGAACCAACAGATCCTGAAGAGGGGGAGCGCCTTTTTCATTCATAGATATGGGTGAAGAGGACCCCGCTGCATTTTATTGTTGATAACGGAAGCCATAAGAACCTCATCTTAGCATAGGTCATCAAACAGTTGGGATTGTCGACAACACCACACCCGCATCCATACAACATCGGGTGGCTTCGCCAGGGACGAGATCTCTGTGTCAGCCAATAATTTCGATTTTCATACGGCATCCAACCCTTCAAGGATGAGGCATTATGTGATGTTTCCCCACTAGATGTCTGTGATGTTCTATTGGGTCAACCATATATGTGGAAGCGCCATATTGTTTATGAGTCTCGATCCCACAGTGTCATTATTTCTCTGGGGGGTCATCTCTACAGAACACTCGAGGTAGTTTTGACTATTGTTCCACCTAAACAGTGTCGCAAGGTAGTATCTCATACTATAAAATTCAGCTTCTTCACAATCTGTTCAAAAGGTGAACAAAAGGATACTGCAACCACTGCAACCTCGACCCAAGCACCTTCTATTCAACAGAAGCAGGTCGAAAAGATTGTAGCAAAGTGTAAATATTCCTTCTGCACATAGGCATCTCATGTAGTCAGATTGGTTAAAAAAGTCCAACCCTTCCAGCCACATTTTTGTGACAACCTTCAACAAGTTAAGCAACACAACTTCTCCAACAAGGCAAGCAACTCATCAGGATGCAGATTCAACAAACGCTTTTCCCTTTCCCTCGAGCACTCAATGCAATGGACACCATTGCTTCCTAAGGAGGGAGGATTGATCTAGGTGGATACCAGTGGCCACCCATCTTTTTCAGCTGACTCAAAATAGTTTTCTGGCAATTTTGGTAATTTACTATTTTTTGCAGTTTTTTTGGGTCCTGAACTTCTGGAGTCATTTTGAGGCCCTAAACAAGCTGTCAACATTTGTAGTCCTCGGATAGATCTTTTTAACGATGTATCGAGTTCCCCAAACATATATCGTATGCAAAAGTTACACCCCCGGGAAGTTGACGTATCAACTACCCCCATCGAGGCCCGCAAACCTTTTGGCTTTTCATCTTCCAGGGCTAGGGTTTTGGATTTACTTATGTTAAAAAAGCCTTTGGAGCCTCATTGTAATAATCATCTTCTTGCGAATGCGAGTAGCGGACACATCTCTTCTCAAAGATAAGTTGCCACCATTCTAGCAAGTCGTTCACTTTGTATTTTTACAATCTTTGTACATTTTCGCTCATTAATAGAAAATTGTGTATTATTGTATCTATGTGTTTATGGTTGCATCTCTAATACATTTATGTTATATTATTGGATATCCAAGATATCTCTTTACATTGTTGTATTATATCTCCGCTCTCATTTCATGCTGAAAATAATCCGGATCTGTAGAGCTATTTAACATGGTTATATAGTTTTCAGATCTAAGGTATATTTAATGTTGTGCTGTGATGAGTTGATTTAATTTACAGATCTAATTTTCAAACTTCATTTTATTAGATCTAGTATCTAGTTGCTACTAGAATAATACAACCTTTTGATATGCAATGTCTATACTTTTGAATCTTCCGTATATTGTTTTGCTTTATGCAATTCTAAAGTTTTGATAGGTGTCTTCGAAGTTTTCAAATTCAGTTCTAGGGTTTACGTTCTATGAGTGCATATCTCTATCACGAGATGAAATTTTAACAACACTTTCTCCTACAAACTTTGATCGAAGTGCTCTTTGCAATGTTGGAAAGCTCTTGAGGAGAATAAAGTGGAAAATGATAACACTATCTTGATCAAGATTTGACTCTCTTTAAAACATTGTTTGATCCCTTAAACATGGAATTTATAGATTTGACCCTTCTCAATGGGATTGAATATCAAGCTTAAAAATGGCCTCTACAAACCCACAACTCTAATTTTCCACTCCATTCAACACCAAAAATAATGACAAAATATATATGATTAACATTTTTAACCGTTTATAAACAACTTGAGCACAATATTACTCATATAAATCTATGTTAATCCCAAAACTATTGAGCATCGAAAGGGATCAAACAAGCTCTAAAGTACAAACATATCTCGCACTTGATAAATTCAAAACACACACATAGACACTTACATAGATACTTATGAAACTTGGTTTTACATGGGGTTTTGTAAAGTGGAAGAGATTGCCAATTCATGGCATAACACTAGGTTATTTGATTTAAAACAAAGTTCTTTAAAAAGGTCCATTATCATCATGGTTTGAGGCTTTATTTCATGCATAATATTATAAATTAGAAAATTAACTTTTTAAAGTGTTTCTTTTAAACTCAAGCAGCATTATAATTGGTTTAAATATGTGAGGTAACCCAAGCAATCAATTCTCATGGGTGAGACTGCCCTCAAAAAATAACCATAAATTACAAGTATTCTCCTTGGAAAAAAGTTACCTTGACAGTTGTTTGGAAAAAAGTTACCTTGACAGTGTACTCTTTTAGCAGAATCACCCAGACTTGTACCAGGCCGAAAGGGCAAGTTACCTTGACAGAGTGTACTCTTTTAGCAGAATCACCCAGACTTGTACCAGGCCGAAAGGGCTTCTTCGTACTTCAGAGAAAACGGACGGACATCGGTGGAAGATCGGTGGGTGGCCCAACATGCCACTATCTTCACCACTGAACAGTAACTCCATTGGCAATAAATTACTTCGTGTAGATAAGATTGTCAATAACTTGGCCCAAGTTGGTGCAAACCGCTAAGATATGAGAAAAAATATCAAGGTAAAATAGGATGCAAATAAGAGAATCAAGTGTCTTTTGAATGCAACTATATGTTGGAGCAAGTTCAATTTAATTTAGGTGTACAATTTCTCCAGCGGATATATAGTGACAGTAGACAGGCTCGATTTCGGGTGACGTATGGAAAAAGCATGCCAAGTTATCGATTTGGCTGACATAGTGACAGTAGACAGGTTCGATTTTGAGTGACGTCTGGAAAAAGCATGCCAAGTTATCCATATAAAAAAAAAGTTTGCCTTCTCTACTGTCAGAGACTCGCACGCTATTATTCAGCTGGAAGCTGCCTATCTCTTTTCCTCAAATTATCCATAAATCCTACAGTAGGTGACTGGGTGATATTACTGCAAGTTGATTTTTATGCTTCAGTCACCTGCTAATTTATGAAAGAGTTATATTTGGAGAAAGAATTTTAAGAGTATCACAAAGGGAAGTATGAATCTCCTTCGCAAGTTATAAGATCTCTCCGATTTATCATATCAGTTTTTGATTTGAATTCCATCGTGAGATATCTGCATTCTAGTAGCATGACAACTAAATGATGTAATTTAGATTCTCTATGTCATGACTGTAAACGTCCAAAGATCTGTAATTTTTTTTCTTGAAAGTGGTGCTTCGGCAAGCTAGATACACTTAAGCACATGCCCTTCGGAAGATTGGAACCCTAGTGAGAGACTTGAGAAGCCATTGGCTTCACGATTGAAGCACAACTTCATTGGCCAATTCTGTAATTGAATACAAGGATTAGATTAATGTGATACATAACGAAAAATAAGTCTACAAGCACTCCATGCAGAAGGACAAATAGACTGGCAATGAAAACGTGGTGCTCAAAAATGCAAACTTACAAAAGACATTCCTAGAATCCATGAATTAGATGCATTCATATTAGACGTTTATTTGTCACTCTGATGCGAGTTACCAGAAACCTGAGTAGGAGATTTGCTCCTCTTTCTGTGTCATTCCCGATCTTGTTCCTGTTCCCATCTTGACACTACATCGGTACATTACTAATCGATTTTATATGCATAACATATGCGGATGAGGGTTTCATATTTTTTTATCTCCCGAAACCCTCTAGCCTGGTTTCTCGCTCTGTTCAGTTTCCCATTTCTCATTTCTTGTAACTTCTCTGTGCTGAAATACAAGCAAACTCCAAGGTATCCAAGTCTCTCGAAGCAACCTTCCCTTAAAACACAGAAAAAGTTTCAGATTTCCACCTTAATGCCTTCTTAACCTGTTTAGTACACCATAATTCAGGTGGAGATTTGATAGGCGTAGAAATGTCTAAAATATCATTTGAAGCTGTCAAGACAGAAAATATATTACAAAACCTAATAAATACGGGAATTGCTGATCAGGAGGTGATTTTGTAATTATTGAGGAAGATAATGCTTCCTTGACAATACCCTCAACTCAATGCTGTGAACCTCTAGGTAGGCACAACCGTCTGCACTATAAACTCCAATCCATTACTGCAAAATAATTGGCACCATTAATCTCTTGGTTGACTGGAATGTCTATGCATCTCTGCATATGTTGTTGCAGGAAACAACTTAAAGATACCGGTGCCATATTGGTGTGGTCAGAACTAGTGTATTACGACAACTTTCGCACTCCTTTGGAAGCCTAAATCATTGTAACAGAATTTTTGCAGGATTCGAGGATGAACCAAGGAATTGTGCTTCCCATTGCTATATGAAATAAGTACAGTGGGCTTTTTGAAAGATTCAGAGGCATACGAAGTGAATGGACTTCCCATTGTTGTGCATCAATGGACATAACAGTTTTTTCCCTCAAGATTCAGCTGAAGGGAAAAAATGAACTATTTGTGCTTCACATGCATATTCAATCTGAGGTTCACATGATATTCATTTTAAGGTTCAGTTATTTTTGGAACTATCCAAAGTTAAACCTGCTGTATATAAAATATGCATTTGACGCTCGTAGTTTCACATTTGCAAAACAAATTTACTATGAAGCCACTAAATTTATGAAACTACACCTTTTACAGAAAGTTGGAGTTGCCATAAAAGAAACAACAAAATTTTGCTTTGTTGAAGATATTCATGAGATATAGACCTCTGTCAGAAGTGTATATGTTCCTTGTCAATGAATATATCTTCTATATGGAGAAGTAGTTCCAAATATCAATTTTTCTATATACTAACTTTGAATTTTGAGTGGTATAACCTTCTTGTTAATTAACAAGATGTGCCTAAACTATTTCAAGGATTTGCCCATAATCAATAGTGTGGATTTCTAAGAAATCATAATCTACACCTATATTCAAATCCTTGAAAGATTTTTAATGCCCTGAAAACCTTTCATAATAGAAACTTTGGTAGGTGAAAATTCCCACAGCAAACAATGCTTGGTGATGTAAGATTTACCTCTAGAAAAACACAAATATCCTTTAATTTGCTCCGCTATCTGAGGCATGGTAGGTTTCTATATGAATTCCAAAAATATGTTTAGGGATAAATCTATGCCATTTTTCGTCTCTCCATTACAACACAAATTCTCTGCTACTTCTATCATCCGAAGTGTACTGTGGAGAAAAGGAATATGTAGGGGACTGAGGAAGAGGGCAAATCTTCTCAAGTTGCCTTATTACCTCTTTGATATCTGGTCTAACAGAGGGAGAAGGTGCACAGCAGCCCATTGCAAGCTGAAGAACTCGAAGGAGCCCTTCGTCCATTGGGCTTCTCATTCCTCCTCCCAGAATTGCAGGGTCAAAGAGATCTGAAATCCTTTCTTCCAGCACTGCATTCTTCACAATTGTTGGTAGATCAACAATCTGATTGGATGAATCCCTCTCAATTGGTCTTCTGCCGGTGAGAATTTCGAGTAATATAATACCAAAACTATAAATATCTGTTTTTGTGTTTGCCTTGTTCATCTTGAGCAGTTCAGGCGCTTTATAACCTTGAGAAGCTGAAGCTTCTAGCATCGCCATTTTTGAAGCTGGATTCATAAGTAGGTGAAGACCAAAGTCAGAAAGATGGGCCTCATAATTATCATCTATGAGTATGTTCTTGGACTTGAGATTGCCATGTATAATAGGTGTTTCCAGGCTAGTGTGAAGATATGCTAGACCCCTTGCAGCACCTAGTGCTATTCTATGTAGTTTAGCCCATCCAGGTGCTGGTCTGTTTGCATCTACACATAAAAAAAAGATTAGATTTTGATAGATCTGTATGCTGCGTGATAAAAGATCACAGAACAGTAGAAAACAAAATTGCATAAAAGACTGATTCTCAGATCTTCGAGTCCCTGAACTCTTTTGCCAGCATCTATAATATAGAAAAAATAGGTTTCTTTAGGTGGTCATGGTGCACTTGAATCTTACAAAATCGAAGCGTCTTACTTTCTGAATAAAATAAAACCATTCCTTTATCTTTTTTCTAACTCTGTACATTAAACAAATTACAACTTTTAACATGGATCAATCACATTTATTTGATTAATGCATATGCATCAGTATATTGAATCTTTTCTCCTCTTTTTAACCCAATGCCGTAACATGTATATATTTTACATGATAATACGTATGATTTAAGCGAATTTAGATAGAGTTTAAGAAACTTCTTTTTTCATTTTTTCCCCAATCAGGGAGCCACCTTCTCTGCATATGCACTTTAGGAAAGAACAGCTTCGCACATGTTGGTATGCTGCATTTCCCAAAATCTTCAGTACGAGAAATGAATTAAAAAAAACAGTTTGTTTTCTGTTTGTTTAGTCCAGAAGCTGGTGTGTGCATGGAAAATATCTAATTTTCAGAGTGTAATGCTGCATTTTACATGAACAAGGCAGATGAATTCATGTACTGAGTTTTGTCTCTCCCCTAATGTCATAAATGGGAATGCTGCATTTCACACGACCACTACACATGCATTGGTGTTTTGAGCTTTTATTATGCCAGAATTTTATAAATGTAAACTCAGAGGTATGTCGCCTTTTAGATGATCGATGCATTTTGAATTAGTATATTGAGATATTTCATAGATGTTTTAGGTATAGCTCCATTAGAATCTCTTTAATCGATGTTTCAACTCTAACTCGGGTTCTTCTTCAGGAATGACAAGGAAATTATTGAGATATTCTTACCCCTAATTTATGCTAAAGAGTATGCTGAAATCAACAAGATCAACGCCTGGTAAATTGCGTTATGTTTTATTTAGCATGTGAGGTGCTAGATATGATGATCAATGCATATCAATTCATATATTGAATTTCCAATTTTCTTTTATCCTAAACTTCATAAAATATGACGGTTCACCGGTGAGGCCTGCTTCATGGAGTTWTTTTAAGCCATTCACCAAGGTTTTATTTTCCATGAGGTCTGCCCCACCTGTATACATAGGGGGGATTTCAAAGGGATGAGGATGAGTGTAAATCCTGGGGGATTTTGGCAGAATATTGCATTTTCATGATCAATTTGAATACATTGCCTTATTCAGACCACACCCACATGCATGATATGAAATTGAAAGGAATCAGGCCAAGTGGCATGAGTTTCGAAGGGATGAGGCCAGGTGGCATGAACTTTCCATTACCTTATTCAGGCTGCACCTACACACATGGCATGAGTTTCAAAGGGATGAGGAGGGTTGAGGCCGGGTGGCATGAGTTTCAAAAGGATGACACTGGGTTCCATTCACATAACCTTATTCAGGCTACACCTGCACACACTAATGAGTTTCAAAGGATGAGGAGGAATGAAGTGGGTGGCATGAGTTACATAACCTTATTCAGGCTACACCTGCACACACTAATGAGTTTCAAAGGATGAGGAGGAATGAAGTGGGTGGCATGAGTTTCAAAGGGGTGAGGTTGGGTGCAAGTCTTGAGTGATTTTGGGGGAGTGTTGCATTTTCATGATCAATCCACATGCATGATATCAGTTTCAAAGGGGTGAGACTGGGTGCAAACAGATGATTTTGGCGAAATGGAAAGCAACAATTTCATGATCCGTCTGTATACATAGTATACATTGCCATATTCAGGATTTTACCCCTAAGTTTTACAAAAAGTAAGCTAGGTGGTGTGCTGCACTTACATGATCACTGCATATGAATTAGTAAATGGGTTATTCCCCTGTGTGTTAACAATATCTATGCTAATGAACATGTAGCATTTACATGACAGATCCAAATTCCTTTATGCAATGGATGTGCTTCATGATCACTACATATGCATTGGTAAATTGTATTAAAAGAACTCTGTTTTCTCCAATAACATGTACCGGAGCAATAGAGGATGGAAGACACTTACTCTGCAGAAGCTCTGCCAGATTTCCTCTGGGTATATACTCATAAACCACCAATTTCTCCCCCATAGAACCTGAATAAAAGGCCAGGATAGCAACAAGATGATTGTGCCTAATGAACCCCAATTCCTGAATTGCCTCCAGGAACTCGTCGGACCTCCTGATGCAACTATCCCTGAGAAGCCTCAATGCTATCATCCCACCATCGGTCAGCAGCCTAGCTTTGTACACAGTCCCATAGCTTGATTTCCCCAACACTTCTCCACTGGCATTCAGAATATCCTCGATTGTCAGCTGCTCACAACCCTGAAAATATATCAGTTGTTCAACCCCATTCCCCAGATCATCTTCCACCTTCTCCTGAACAAAAGAAGGGGATTTATCAGAGACTGCTCTGCTGGACCAGCATAAAGTTAGAAGAAATCCCAGAAGGAATATTGCGCTGACAGATCCAATCACGATCCATACAATGGATTCCATTGTCACATATAGCAGTTGATATTAGAGATTTTGACTTTGAGCTTGCCCACCTCGGGGCTCAATTAGATATCCACATGGCTTAGGAGGCTTACAAAATTTGCATCGCATCACCTTCTATCTGCTTACATTAGAACATTAGATCAGGGCTTTATTGGACACATATTTATCAGGATGGCATGGGAAGTACGCATAAGCTTCTTACAAATTTTCAATTATCATGGTCAGATCACAAATTTTCAATCATGGTAGTCAGATCAAGGGTCAGATCAAGGCTGTACAACTGCTTACCAATTTTTGATCATCATGATGTATCTGATTACATTAAACTAGAGCCAACCTGCCTGTGTTTGTTGAATTTTCTGGCCCCTGAAGACATCTGAGACCTTGTAGCATCCAGATTGGTGCCTATTATAAGAGATCAGATGTCTAGATTTTTAAGGGCAGTCCCCGCAATCTGAGGCCCTTGAAGATGAATACAAAATACAGCCAATTCTTCATTAGATCCTCACAGGCCTCCCACGGGCTCTTTTGCCGGCAGTTATTGCCAGTAGGCTGAGAAAAAAAGTGGCGAAAGCACCCGCTATTGTGCTCAGCCTTTGATAATCTATCTACATCAGTGGGGTCAGGCGTATAGGATGCCCAGATGGGGCACGCCCATCTCGTTGTCTGTTAGTTCAGCGGATCTAGCGCCGAGTTTTGCGTATACACAATGTGTACAAGTTAGTCAAAGGATGTTGGGTAGACAAGAAATTTCACGCAATGACTGTTTGGGAATTGAGGCAAGTGGAACTATAAATAGTAGAATGTGGGTGCTTCAGACCAAAGCATATATTCAATGTATAGTTGCATACACAGACAGCTGTGGCGTCATTGCTGTTAAACAACATGCATGATCTCTGTATTGATACCAATTAGAGAGAGCAATATTGAATTTGACAGCGAAGATTTGTGAGAATGTCCCTGTTGTTCATCAATTATTTCAAAGTATTTATTTATGACCTGGCCATAAAAAGTATCAAGCGGATTAGCACCATTGTCGGGAGGAAACATAGGGGGCCGATACGGTTATTTTGGTAGGGACTTCTGGGAGAGGAATCCCAATGGTCGTTAGGTTAGAATATTTGAGGTGTTACAAGGTTTTGGATTGGCCCACTAGGTTGGCGACTACGACGAAATATGAGTGTATGGTTCTTATTTTTTATGTTTTTAAATAAATAATTTGATTGTTAAAATTTGAGTTTATGTTCTATGAGTTTATAGTTTTCTATTCTTAATAAATGTATAGTTTTAGATTTTTAATAATTTATGGAATTTAATTAGTTGGTAAAGTGGAAATGAATTCCATTATTTGTTGAAGTGTACATTATGTTTTTTTTTCTATAAAAAGTTTGATTGTATTTGAGAATAGTATTTATTTTTATGTATAAAATTAAGATAAAATGTTATTATAAAATATATATTTAGTGAAGGTAGTTTTTTATTTTCCTTCAACTTAAGGAAATAGGTTAAAAACTAAAGACTTCAAAGTATTTAATAAGAGTGAAATTTTTTCTTTTAAGAATGATTAACAATTTATTTTAAGTGATATGGTTTTTTTTAAATAATCAATTAAATTAGGATTATCTAAATGTTTTAATTTTTTACATTTTTCACACAAAAAAAAATTGATAGACAAAATCTTAATTTTCTCTTGTTTAAATTGCATTTATAAATGCGTAAATGAATTCAACATCCTAAAAAAACCTTGGAAAACTTGAATTATATAAACATAACCACTCAAATCTATAAATTCAACAATTTTTCACTGATTTTAACCAAAATTAAATAGATAATATCCCCAAAATAAAATAAAAAAACAAAAACAAAAACAAACTTAAAACTTTTACAATACACCAATTTCACAATGAAAAAATATCAGTTTAGTTTTTATTCATCTCTTAAATATACTTACTTTTAATGAATCCTTACATTTTTACAAGTGGATCATTTATTAACATTGAAATTAAATACAAGACTAGCTGATTTTGACATAGATATCTAATTAAAATAACAACTTATAAAGATATTTACATTATTATAAATTTTTTTGGTAAAAGATATTTATATCATTATAATATGATCTCTTTTTAAATGTAAATTTGTTTTTTAATTTAAAAAAAAAATAAAGATATTTTTTCATATTTTTATTTATTTGAATAATATGTTTTAGAAAAAAATGGAATTTGAACTAAATTGACATAAAATCATATTTGCATGGGAACTCTCTCATCATTTTGTTTTTGAAGTTTAGTGAGCTTGGGAACTAGTAGGGAATGTTCCAATTTTGGAAACTTGGGAGCTTTTTGGGAACTTCAACATCAAGGAAATGGGAGCTTGGAAACCAGTTTCCTAAAAAGAGAGCTTTAAATTAGAATTTATTAAATTAAAATGTAAATATTTTTATTCCATTATTACAAATAAATAATTTATTACAAATATTTTCATTATATTTATTCAAAATATCACTATAAAACTAAGACTAAACTACACTTAAATATTATTTCAAAAATTAGTTAATAATACTCACTTTATGGTTGTGGATAGGAAAAACTTTTAATGCATGTATGTTTCCCTTCAAACCCAAACTAAACATGAAAGTCAAATAAATCAAACCTATTCATGACAAACATTTGCTCCACTTTGTAGTTGATATCAACCAATCATATCATTGACTTTTATTATATTTTCATATTAAAAGAGTAGGACAATTTTGTTTTTTCCAATAAAAAAAGAATAATGCTTCAAATTTACAAAGATGTTTGAAGTTTGTATATGTAAAGTTTAATTTTAAAAAGATGTTAAAATTGTATATATGTATTTTCAATTTTGTTTCTCATTTTTTAATGGAATATTTATGAATATTAAAGTGTTAGTATTCTGTTAAAAATATTCATATAATTATTAGCACAAATTAAATTAGTAATTTTAATATTGTAGTTGTTGCAATAGGAGAAACAATGTTCTTCATTGACTTTCAATTTTATTGAAATAAGATTTAAAATGTATCAATATCTCTATACATTGTAATCTAAAGTATCATTGTAATCTGAAATATTTTTTATTTTTTATATATATTTTTTCACGTTTACTGTAAATTTGAGGGAAACTTCTACTAGTTTTGGACACTACTATCCACGTTCCCAACGAAACTAGCATAAAATTAGGTGAAGATTGGATAATAAATTAAACTAATTTTTTTAATTAAATATTTTTACATTAAAAAATTAATTTTTGAAATTATTTAGATAAAATAAGTCATTAATTTATAACTCATAAGTATTAATTACAATTAAAATTATTATACATTTAATTATGATCTATTCTGGTACAAAAGAGATAAGGAAATGATGATTGGATTAAGAAATGTTTAGGGAGGGGAAGATATAGAAAAGGAATTTAGATCCTTGTATTTAAAAAAGGATACCAATAAGATCATAGCTCTTCCTCTTAACATAGTTTGGGAAGTTTGGTTAGCTAGGAACCTAGAGTTGTTTGAGGGAAAAGAGACATTACCTCTCAAATGTGTTGTCTAGGCTTTTTACATACTAAATGCTTACCCACAAATTTAAGATAAACAAATGCTTCATGAGTTGAAAGAAGAGGTAATCAATAAGGACATCCCATGGACACACTTTGATATTGCCTCATAGGGGATCCCTCCTAATGAATGATTAGGGGGGGGTTTATATCTATCTTGAAATCATAGCATTTCATTCAAAGCTGAGATAGATCACGAAACTAGTCTAGTAATTACTGCAAATTGATAGCTCTCAAATTAGTTTGCAAGTTGGCCCAAGAGTTTGGTGTATTATAAATTCAAATATTTGGTGATTCACTCCTAGTTATTCGATAGATGTACAAAGAAACAACATTGGGGAATTTCACTTTACAACCATTGTATGATGACTTACATCTTATAATTACAAATTTCTCACACATCTCCTTATCTCACATATAAAAAGACAGGAACAAGACACTGAACGAACTATCAAAAGATGGGTTAAGTCTGGATAGAAGAACCTGAATTATATCGATACCGTGGGATGGAAAGAAACAACATTGGGGAATTTCACTTTACAACCATTGTATGATGATTTACATTTTATAATTACAAATTTCTCACACATCTCCTTATCTCACATATAAAAAGACAGGAACAGACAGGAACAAGACACTGAACGAACTATCAAAAGATGAGTTAAGTCTGAATAGAGAAACCTGAATTATATCGATATTGTGGGATGAATACACAGCTCGATATACTCATGAATATTGGATCTAATTGATACTACTACATAATTTTGTATAATTTTATATAAGGTATTGGACAATTTTAAAATTATAATTTAAATAATATAATTTTTAAGTTTTTTATATGTGAAATAATAATAATAATAATAAATACTTCTTAGAATTAGATTTTATGGTTATAATATCTCTTTCATTGTACTTTAATTTAACTAACTTTTAACAACACAATCACTCTTATAAACAAAAACATATTTTTCAATTTTAATAAAAATATAATTATAATTATACTTATTTATCACCTTTGAAAATCAAAATATTGTTATTACCCTTACTCAAATTTACGTTTGTCATGATCATTTGCGCTTGTAAATATGATTAAGGTGGAGTGTAAGTTTTAAAATAATATCTAAAGAATAGATACCCACTCATAAACTCTTAAGTTTTAAATTACATAACTTGATGGAATATGTTTTCATATTTTAAAAAGTATATACTTAATTATTAAAAAATGCAATTATAAATTAACACCTTACAACCACCTTGACAACAAATAACAACTTACAACCACCTTGACAACTAACTCTCACTAGTGAATGTGGAAATTGCTTAAGCCAATCTACAAGGACATGGTAGGTCCTATTGGTTTAGCCTAGTTTCTACCGAGAAATAACATCATGTGATCCCTACCATGTGATGAAGTGAAGATACAACCACTTTGAATATATCATGGAACAACCAACAAAGAATAATCATTACTCCACTATTGAAAAGGTTAAATGCTTCCTATGACTAACATTAAAGGAATGAAATAAAATATGAAATACACATGACNATGTGATGAAGTGAAGATACAACCACTTTGAATATATCATGGAACAACCAACAAAGAATAATCATTACTCCACTATTGAAAAGGTTAAATGCTTCCTATGACTAACATTAAAGGAATGAAATAAAATATGAAATACACATGACTGGTAGGAATTATGTTTTGACCCAGTGGGTTTGGTACATAAGTATACCAAATTTCTTATTCCTTCTTTAATAGGAGGAAAGGGTTTTATAGATAACCATAAAAAGGAATTTTCATTTCTTTGGAAACTTTGTTTTTTTCAATGGAGTCTTTTTTTTTTTAATATAAACTTCCTTTTTGGACGACAAGTAAGGTATATATGGGACATGCTGGTCCATGGATTCTGACCCACATATTACATCATTAGCATTGTCTCCTTTGTTTTGGTATTTATTGCAATTTGTTACATACAAAGATGTACCTAGTTTGGCAAGTTATCAAGGCATTTTATATGAATAAATCTTTTTAAATAAATAATTTTAGAATATATATGTGTGCAGATTTTCAAAATCATAGCTTAAATTTTTTACCTTTTCTCATTTGAATAATGAAGTCTATATTGAAAAATATTGACATGTTAATATTATGAGTTTTGATGTTGTATATTTTTTAAATAGTGGTTGAATTTTTTTTTAAGAGTTTTAGCAAAGTTTTTTTTAGAAAGATTATCAAACTTGGGAATAAGTGTGGATGGCAAGGATTTTTGCATTATAAATAAAGTTTTTCTTGTTTAGATATTTCAAAATTTTAAAGTATTCATGGGATATTTAGAGATATGGTTTGAACTTGCAGTAATGCATATCATAATTTATCAAGATCGAAACTTTATACATATTAATGGAATGATCAATGGGTACATGTAATCATATTAAGAAACCATGTCCACCTCAATGTTCTCTCGAAGTTATATCATTATTTTATGCAAGTTTCCACAAAGATGTTGTTGAGTGTCAAGTTTTGAGATAAGCAATGATATTTACATAATACAATTATATGGAGACTCACTACCCTACTCCACTCCTCTCCCTTCACCACCTCACCTCTTCTTGAAGATTAAAAGCATTATTGAGGCATTTTGTTGGCTTATAAGCAAGKGTTATCCAAGGTTCATAGAGATCCAAAGGCCACCACTATGGCCTCCTAATGACAAAATTGGACATGGACCTTCCTACAACAACTCCTACAATTATGAATGGTTATCTAATAGTTATAGGGGAGCAATTTGTTCCATATTAAAAGCCTCCCTAGAGCCCACATAACACTTTGCTATTGTTTCCATTTAGGGAATTGAGCATGCCATTCCCTTTGAAGAAATCCTTCAAAGGACATTGTTGAGCATGTCATTCCCTTTGAAGAAATCCTTCAAAGGACATTGTTGAGCATAAGACTTACTTTCCTTCCCAAAATATTGTGGATAATAAAAGAAGTGCAATGCCATCTCCCTCAACTTTGAAATTTTAAGAACATGGTCAAGAAGAGGTTCTCTCTTCTCTACTTCCAAATAGAATAAAGAACAAGTTGCATTTTATATGATGAAAATTCATTTATGTAATGAATATGCTTTGCAATGTATAGATTTCACATATGGTTCTCATTATACACTCATGACCTATCAAGTAACAATGTGTGTGGTATTTCTAAAGCACTTCCATACACTCAAAACTCATGGATGGCATGAGGCCTCCCACTTTTTGTGATAGTTCCATAGGGGCTTCCCCTTGTTGACCAAGGGGGTTTTTAAATTGTCAAAATAGAGTCAATATATTGTAGGTATTGGGAAAGGGGTTGGGGTACAAGGGGATTTATAAATATTATGGGGTATGAAAATAAGTATCTAGTAAAACTAGGTTTTTTTATTGGAAAAATCTATTGGGAGGGGGGTTCAAAAAAAGGATTTTGGGAGGTATTTGTGAAGATGCAATGAAATTAGATGTACTCTTTAATATCCCACAAATTCATGCGCTATGTCACAAGTTCACTGAGTGGAGACCCTATGGACAATTCATATGGGTCAGTCAATTTTGATGTATGTCCTTTTGGTTAGGTATAGATGTATGAGTGTAGTTTCTCCCTTTCAACATGTCATACCTAGGTAAGCTGCTTAGACCCTTTTTCTAGATCACTATTTGTTCTTATTAATCCTTTTTGTGTTCTTCTCTTAGACATTCTCTTCCTAGTTGTATCAACCTTGGTAATAAATGTGCTTAGATTCATTCCCTTGATTAGTTAGAGATTCCTTTTCAAGGTCCCCAACATTCTCAAATCCTTCTAAGAGCACACACAAAGACTTGATTTTTTAAATATGAATTCTTACTCTTGTCATTTCTACTAATCCACAAGAAATTTATCTTAATCTACATATGTCTCTTGCATATCATATGAGCCCATGGAAAAATCCCTCATTGTTGGAAAAAAAAACATGTGGCTTGCCCATTAAACTCATGTTTTTTTCCCGTCAAAGTCATAGATCAATACCAACAAAAGGAGGGGTTCCCAAATATTATCTTGTTGTTTCCCTAACTCCTCTATGTTGTTCATTTTTATATAAGCCCCCCTGAGTTCATCTTGTTTTAGGTTCCACTTGGTTCCAATGTTTACTCTCTAAAGTACCAAAACTCCTTTAGATTTATGTCATAAAGAAATCTAATCTCCTTCTCAAACTCTTGGAATAATTGGATAAATTGTCTTCTCCAACCCTCCATCGACTAGAGGATTCCCCTCACAAGTATTCTCTCTCCATTTGTTTGGTTTCTATCTCTTGTTGGATTGGTTATCTTGGGTCTAGGGCTTCTTGGCTTTGTCCCTCTTGTTCCCTTGGGTCATTCTCAACCACACCTCAAAGGATGTATCTGATACAATAACTACATGGACACCGCATGATAACTAAAGGCACACTTAATCTTCCATACTCAATAGTATGGTTTAGTTTATTTGTATGGTTAATTTGGGATTTTAGGTATTGCATGATTTTGAAGATAATTTCAACTTATTATGTAGAGAAGATGTAACACTTTGGAGCATTGTGAGATGATTAATACTTCTTGGCTCTCTACATGTTTGTTACATGTCTTCTCAACCTAAGTAACATCTTTCTCATTTTTTCTCTCACTTCTGGTTTGTCTTTACCTTTGTTTTAATAGTTAGAACATACAATTTAATTAGACAATGAATCAAATTTTCTTTCTTGTGCTATATTTCCTTTCTAGTTATTAAAGGACATTGGAAAGCTAACTAAAGTTGCACTAAAATCAACCCACTACCGTAGGATAACTAATCCATATTTACCCTTTATATTCCTTCCTCTTCTTTCCTTGGGTTCTCAATTACCCTCAACAATCGAGTGGCAACTCCACTCCCTTCATCCTCCTTTTAGTGGTGGTTCATCCATTATTGTTGTCATTGTGGTGCCTCACTCTAACCATTTTACTACATTTTGGTGAATCTACTAGGGAGTTCTCGTCAACCCTTCCCTTTATCAAGTGAAGGATTTCCTCCTCTTTTACCCCTTGGTTCTCCTTTGTTTAGGAGAATGCTTGCATTAGCTCTCCTAGCCTTGGAACCTTTCACAATGCTACCAACTATATTTTCCTAAAAAACATGGAGAATGATTTCCCTAGCTCTCTTAATCCTGACAACTTTCACATCACTTTGTGATTATTAAAAAATCACCTAATTTTTAAAATTCTCAAACCGTATGGCTTTAGCTTGAAGTTGTTTCAACAATTTTACTCATAAAGAAATCAACATATCATTAACAAAAATAAACTTAGATGGGAAAAATAACTATAAAATAAAATGAAGATTCTATCAATTTTAAATGATTTAAACTTATGATCCTAAAGAATAATAAGAAATAACCCTTCTTTTACTTTTTCATTATTTAAAATTATCATTTTTTAAAATCATTATTATCATAAACTATTTATATACAAATCAATGAAGAATTACCATTCCTCCACTTTTAATTATTTAATTTACTTTTTCATTATATAAAATTATCATTTTTTTAAATCATTATTATCATAAACTATTTATATATAAATCAATAAAGAATAACCATTCTTCCACTTAATTATTTAAACTAATCACCGTGAAATCCATTCTTCCACCTTTTCATTATTTAAAGTTATCACCATCATAAACCATTAATATATCAAATCGACCATTAATATATCAAATCACAACTATGAGGAAGGGTGAATGTTTCTTATGAAAATCATTGATATGAAGTACACAGTGGTGGTTGGAATTATGTTTTGTCCATTAAAAACAGGAAGGAATGTGGGTCTAGTTGGTAAAGTACACCAAAACCTTGATTTCTTCTCCTTAAGCAAGAAAGGATTTGTCATTGTCATCATCACTTGTATTGATTCTAATTTAAATATTACTTTTCATGAACATGACATTGTCTCCTTCATTCTTTTGGTATCTTGCTTTACATAGATGCATCTCATTGGTTAAGATTTGACGGAGCTTCACAGATGGATGGCAGTGTTTGCGGAGCAGGGGGCACCTTCAAACATCACCAGGCGAGGGTCACCAAATGGTTCCTAAACTGTGGAGGGGGAACCAATACGAAGGCAGAGCTCCTGGGACTGTGGGTCTCCCTCACTCTTGCAGCCAGATGGTCAATCAACCATCTTCTTGTGTTGGGAGACTCCCGGGTTATCATTGACTAGATAACGCAAAAGTGTAATTTACACTCAATCCACATCGAGGGCTGGCTTCATCTCACGAGGAATCTCTCCGAAAAGTTCTCTGTCATCAATTACCAACACATACCTCGAGCTCTCAATGGGGAGGCAGATGCCCTCTCGAAGAGAGCTCTAAATGGAGTGGTGGGAAGACTCTCGGTCTTCCACAGTGAAAATGGGGTAGATAGCCCCATTTCCTCCATTAACATTTTTGAGCGATGATGGCTGTCTTCATCTGATGTAGACCGGAGGCCAGTTTTCATATTATTTGTACTGTCTACTGCATCATCGCTGTAGATGTTTCTCTTGACTGGATTTACTCTTGCCTCCCTCCGTGCTTGGACTTGTCTTTGTTTGAGCCCTATCGTTTTTTTGGTGGTGTTTGATGGCAAATTGCTCACAGCAATTGAAAAATGTAAATGAATTTATACACTTTATAAATTTGAGAGAATTTTTATTGGAAAAAAAAAGTTAGTAATATTTGGTATCTTGATTTACATAGATGCATCAAATTGGTTAAGTTAGTAATATCGATTAATATTGGATAAGTTAGTGATTCTAATTTATATATTACTTTTAATGAACATGACATTGTCTCCTATACATTCTTTTGGTATCTTGATTTACATAGACGTTTCATTGGTTAAGTTGGTATCTTGATTTACATAGATGCATCTCATTGGTTAAGTTAATAATATAGATTAATATTGGATAAGTTAGTAATACAAATTAATTGCAAATTGAAATATATTAATAGGTTAATATTAGTAGTTTTGATAATATATTTGTTAAAGTGGTGAAATTCTTTTATATTAGATTTATATGTATTTAATGTGTATAAAGTTGTGATAGTGGTAAAAGTAAGAATTATATAATAATAATAATATATAGTAAAATATGAATTTGATATGTAATAAAAATAAGATAAGTATATATTTATTTAACATATTATGGATAGATTGTGAAATATTTTAATGTTGGGTTAAGATAAATTAAGTTATTAATTCTTATATATTTATATTATTATTATAATAAAAATTTATTTTTTAATAAAAGTATCATCTTAATCACAAAATGTAATGTAATTATAAATATTATAATTTAACAATAAGTTTTATTATTAATTAAATAACTTTTTATAGAGAAAAAACACTAATTTATAATATTATATAATGGAGACATATGAAATCAATAAATTTCAAGAAATATTAAATCACTAAAGAGGTAGTGAATACTCAACTTCCCTTTAATAAAGAGAAATGCCAACTTCATTATGAAATGCCAAATATTCTCAAGTGTTTGTTAATTATTTAGATATGACTTTGTGTAAAACATAATTTATTCTTAATTAAAGTTTGTTACTATAAACTAGAATGTGACAAATTTGGATTTTGTTAATAGTTTTGTTAGGATATTAACAACTTGATTATCTATCCTACAATATACAATATTCAAATGACTATCACACATTTTTATATCAACTAGTTAAAGTAGTAAGCACAACCATCTTTGTAGATGGGTCTTATTGGCAAAACCAAAGAAATATGGTGGATGGGGTTTCCGCAATATCTTCTACTTCAGTAAAGCATTGGCCACAAATACACTCTAGAGGGTATTAACAAGGGATGGCATTTGGCATGATGTAATAAAAGAAAAATATCTTCCTTTCTCCACTGTTACAAATTGGCTTAGATCACCATCCTTCAATTTGACAGTAGCATCTAAAATCTGGAGCGGCCTCCTAAAATCGGTACACCTGATCACACAGTGACTTAGTTGGATTCTTGATTCGGGACATCTTGTTGCTCTTGGAAGAGACAAGATCCTGGGATTGGGAGACAGATCCTTTCTTTCTCTCGCGCTAATATCCTTTTTAAATCAAAAAAATATTTCGGTACTCTCCCAGGCTAGAAGGATCCCAGATCAAAATGCCCATTCGACCAACTGGTATAGAGACTGAGACCTGGGTCTGATGGGCACTTTGGCTGCAGAATGGGAACTATTTTGTTTGGCTCTCATTAGTTCGGGTGCTTCCATACACGACCGTGATGATGCATTGATGTGGACAGGGGGTGACCATTCAGGGTCCCTTATAGTTAAAAATGTCTATTTGGATTTTCTTTCCACTCAGAGTTTCTCGAGAATTGATGGATGGAGACTAAAACTCTAGAAATGGGAAATCCAATTGAAAGTAAAATTGTTCATCTGGTTGGTAGTAGAGGGAAAAATATTAACATGGGACATTCTTCAACAGAAAGGATGGGAAGGCCCAAGCCGATGTCAATTATGCAAGAACGAAAATGAAAGTATAAGCCATCTCTTCATAAATTGCAACTTCACAAAATCTATCTGGGCAAGATTAAATGCAATTCTGAAATTCAAAAGTGTATGGACAGGAACTTCGTTGTCGGATTGTTTTAATTCCTGGTCAAAGGAAAAATCTGACATTTCTTATCTACCGACCCTTATCTGTTGGTATATATGGTTGGAGAGGAATGCAACAACTTTCGAGAATATTTCTCCTTCTATCCTCTCGGTGGTTACCAAAACTCTTGGCTCCTTTAGAAGAAACCATGTTACCCAAAAACATATACAAGTTTGAGCTTGTTTGATCTCACAGTGCATAGAAAACACTCTTGCATGTTTCAATGATGCAACACAATCAGATGGCAAACAATGTGGAGTGGGGGGAGTTATAAAATCATCAGATTCATCAGTTTATAGATGGGTTATGAGCTGTGGTGAAGGAACAAACACAAAAGCAAAACTTCTGGGTGTTTGGGCTACTTTGACACTGGCAACACACATGTCAATTCAAAAACTTCAAGTTCTGGGGGACTCTAAGGTGGTCATTGAGTGGCTAACAAAAAAGCGAAGACTACATGCCAATGCTATCGAGGGATGGAAACTCAAAATTATGGAATTAATAAAAGATTTTCATGAGATTAGCTTCCAACATATTTACAAGGATCACAACAAGGAGGCAGACACATTATCAAAGCAAGCATTTCAAGAACCCGAAGGAAGAATCACTTATTACAATTGGTTAAATGGAACAGAGGGTCCCAAGAGGCACATCTTTCTATTCTAGCTCAATTCTTTTTAATGTTCAATTTTGGAAAAGCTCCATTTTGGCTTTTTTAACTATCTTCCTTAGATTTGGATATGTATACAGTGTATAAGCCTCATTTAAGCTAGTACTGTGTAATCTCCATTTGTTCTTAATCTAGATTAGAACTGCAAAGAGTTAAAAGGATTATTATAACATGAAGTATTTTGAACAAGCTCTGCCATAAAAAGTCACAACGAAATTTTCTGTTTTGGTTTTTGAAATTGTAAAAAATTATATATCTAATATAATTGAGCTAATTTTTATTTTGGGAAAAAAAACTCAATTTACTTAATATTTCTATACACAATTAATTTATAAACCACCTAAATGCTATTTTAATTATCACAATACATTATAAGAAAGTACAAACTCATCCATCAAATTATAAACCCAAAACACATAAATCATAAATAAATCCAAACACATAAACTTTCATTCCAAAATGTTCCAAAATGTTCATAGCATCAAACTTCTTTCCCCAATTTTACTCGAAATGGGAAGACTCATAAAACATGTTAATTTAGGGGTTTCAAGTAAATTCAAAACATATATATTAAAAATTAAACTTATGCTATCTTTCTTACTTTTTTATTAATTGACATGTAAACAATAACATAATTAATATCATCAAATATATATATATATATATATATATATATATATATATATTTCTTATTTTGCTTAAAAAGCTCGTAGGGTTGAGAGATACATGGGTTATTAGAGGGGATATATGAGAAAGTGGTCCCTCTACCTTCAAAGCCAAGGTTTGATTTGTTTTTAACCTAATGTATAGTGAAAATCACAAGTACATGTTGGTGGATAACGAAATTCGATAAATAATTATATTGGACCTTTGAAATAATTGGCGACAAGAGTGGGTGGATTTTTGTCATTTGCAAATAATTTAGTATATCTATTATATATATTTTTTAATCTTTGAAATTATTGGTGGTAAGTGTTAGTAGATTTTTTTTTTTTTTTTAAATATATTTTCATTTAGACAAAAGAAAAGAAAGAGATTTAGGATATTCATTATTTGAAATTATTGGTGATAAATGTTGGCAGATATATATGTTTTCTAAATCTCCTTTCATTTAGTCAAAAAAGAAGATATTGATATCATATCTATATCACAATTTTCAAAGAGATTTATTGGTGGTAAATGTTGGTAGATTTTTTTATTTTTTATTAATCTAAATCTTCAAGTATTAGTCAAAAAGGAAGATATTAATATCATATCTATATCACAATTTTCAAAGAGTCAAAGAGATTCACTTGAATTGATATCATTGATCTTAGTATTTCAAAATATTATATTAAGATTGTCTTTTGAAAAAAATAAAAATAAATAATATATCATTAAAAAAATATAAAATACATGATTAAAACGATTAAAAACATTATAAACCATCTCTACTCCTACCACATAGTGTGTTGTTTTTGTATAAATATATTTTTAATTTTATATAAAATATTTTTTCAGTGAGTGGGAGTGAGTGAATATCTTAAGACATGTTGTTTAGGATATTTTTAGATAAAGTTTAAGTAGGAATGTGTTGAGAATTAAAGTTAAGATATTTATAATTAATTTTTACTCACCATTAGTTGATT
>SNQJ01S0041554.1:4193-36814 GCA_010110895.2 Picea sitchensis | reverse complement strand
AAACAAAAATTGATCAATAAAATATTTTAAAGTCAACCTTTTGTCAGTCCACCTTTTCCACTCACAAACCAAAACTGAAGTTGTGTATACTTTCTGTTATATCATAGCTGTAACAACTTATTACAAATCTGTTCATCCACTTTTACAACTCTTTTTTGACTTAACAATCTTCCGGGATCACTTCCCTGGTCACCCCGGGGGGTATTGAGCCATTTTGGGCTTGTTTCCTTACATTGAAAGCTTTGAACAATTTTCTGTTCGTAATTTACAGCCATTTAAAGGTACTTGGATGTAGCTTTTAAACCCCCTTTTCACCCTTGTTTCATACCCTTTTACTTAAAACATTCATTGGTCATTTACCCAGGATACCGGTTTACCCCGACGACCCATTTTAGGGGAGTTTCCAACGCTTTAAGTGAGTGAACAGCTCGTTGTCCACTTTATTTAGTTTGCTGTCCTAAAAATCAGCAAGCTCATTTTCATCCCATTGTCCATAGTTTTCATCCCCCAGGCCATTTCGGCCATTCAGGAAGCTAAGGAAGGATAACACCCAGGGTGGGTGGTCCTGAGAACGACTTCTTGTAAGTCTTTCACCTTTCTTCTTCCCCCTTCTTTACCACCTCAGGCGAAGGACCACCTAAGGTGCGGGTAGTCTCTTCCTCGTGCCAAGCTACCAAAGGGGTTGTAACCGTCTTCACGGCCGGATAGGTCGGATCCGTCCCTACGGACAGATTTTGCTTATAACACTCACCTAGATTCAAATCTTGCTTGTGACATGTTTTCCCCTCATATGTCAATTGGGGCTAGCAAGTTACCAACAATCTCATTCTTTCTTAAGTTCTCGGGGGTGGGAAGAGATGGTTAAAGCTTTTTTTGTTTTAGCTTGATGGGCAAGCTTGAGCGGTTGAGTGATTTGAGCTTCATGCAAGAGGTATCAAGGTTGATTCCTCATGATTGCTACCTCCATTGAGTTCCTTGCTTGATGTACCTATTGGGTCAGGAGCCTTAATTAAAACACTAATGAATTTGCATAGGGTACCATTTGCAAATGTGGGGAAGTGTTAGAGAGTTTCCCTATGAAGTTTTCCCTGGAAAAAAACAAAATAAATTACATATCCCAAGGGATTAGCTCAAATGATTGTCACTAATTTTGTTGGGAATTTGGCTAGTTCTATGTCAATAGGTTCCCAATTTGAATCCCCTAGATTAGACACAGTTTTCTACGTCAATGAGTTTACTAGAGATGGCATCCAAAATTATGGGAAATCATCCTTTTAGTTTCACCATAATATTTTATGTGGAAAAAAAATACATTAAATCAATAATTCATACTCTAGAATATGATTAAATAAAATATATTAAATCAATAGTAAACAAACACCTTTCATGTCTTAACATATAAATTTTCAAAGAAAAATAATTACACAAACTATCATATTTCACAAAATGAAACAATAATATTATCATAAAATATTAACAATTTAAATTAAACAATGAATTAATAATGATTTAAAATTGAATTTCAAAATCAAAAGATAATATATTTCCTTATCTTATATTGAATTCCAATCTTCTTCCAAGTCAAATTTAAAAAAAAATTATTTTAACATTCAAAACATTCTTATTATCAATACATTTAAGGTATCCAATTCTAGAAAATATTTACAACCATTAAAATTACAAATATGTAAAAGCTATACAAAAAGTAAGATATGTTGATCCTTGAGTCTTCAGGTTTGAATGTATCCCAAAAAGTTAAAATTTCTTCAATGATTTCGCTACTTTAAAGATATAAATTTCTAAAGAAACAAGGGTTGCATGGTAGCCCAGTCCTTGCCAAGCGAGAAATATATGCTGTCGAGTAGGAAATATATGTTGAACAATGAGACTTAATATAACTAAATGCATAAGTAATGAATAGTCTTTGTCAAAATATAATTCATATAATAAAGAAAAATAACAATATTGTTTATGCAAAGAGGACAATGAAAAGAATAAAGTGAAAATAAGTAAAAACAATTAGCATAAAACTTTGTAAAAATAAGCAAAAAAATAAATTGTACAATGTGGAGTAAAACTTAGTAAATAAGTGAAATGTTCAATGGGGAGGTTAGCAAATACGAGAAGAAATGCAAAGTGTTTGGAGTAAAAAAATTTAGCATAGAACTTTGTAAAAATAAGCAAAAAGGGTGGAGTAAAACTTAGTAAATAAGTGAAATGTTCAATGGGGAGGTTAGCAAATACGAGAAGAAATGCAAAGTGTTTGGAGTAAAAACATTTAGCATAAAACTTTGTAAAAATAAGCAAAAAGGTAAAGTGTTTAATGTGGAGTAAAACTTAGTAAATAAGCGAAGTGTTCAATGGGGAGGTTGGCATATGCTGTAAACAATGTAAATGAGTGGTGTTCAATGGGAGGTTAGCATATGCGAGAAGTAATGAAAAATGTTTGGAGGTTAATAGGGATGATAACCAATGCAAAGTGTCCGCACACATATAACTTCCGCACCTCCACACATGTATATCCCCACATACCTAACACTTAGTCTAATAGTTATCAATGTTATCAGTAATATAGTATTGTTATGCATATACATATGCTTAACAAAATGATTTTTACATATACATGTATATTAAAAATAAAAGTTAATTATTAATATAATAAAAGTTATTTATACATCTTCAACAAAGACATATAGTCCACATAGATATAGCTTTCACACCTCTGCAAAGGTATATCCCCGCATAATGAACACTTAGTAAATAAAATACATCTTCGGTGTAGACATATAGTCGACATATTAATTTTTCTAAAATCAACTAAGTAAGTAAACATATCAAATCTAATTACTTTGTTGAAATTATTAACTCTTGCATGCAGTGGAAAACAAGAAAAACCATCACACACGGTCCACAATTATTTCTTCTCTTCCAGATTAGTTCTTCATTCAAATAACTTCGAAACTTACAAGATCTCCCCTCACAAGGAATATGGCTTTGAGAAATAAAAAACCACAAATCTGAATCTGCAAACATGTTACCACAGTGCCTTGATTTTCATGTTGCCAATCACTAAGTCTATTTGTATAGATCTGTACATGTTGTAAAACATGTGACTGTCTCGAAATGCATGCAACATGCTGCAATAAATGCGACCTTCTACCCACATGTGCAACATGTTGTATAGATATACTGTTGCAAATATGTTGTATGCTTCCTTGGGATGTGTGCAATATGTTACTCTTTCTCACCAATGTTGAAAAATCAATTTTGATTTTTCTCCTTCACCTCACTTGACTCATGAAAATGAATTCTCATTATGTATTTTCCTTTACCCTTTCTATCTGTTGTATTTTTTACTTGAGCCATTTACCTAATCTCAATGGTCAAGATTAGATCATGAGATCAACGAATCTCTTTTAATTAAATCATTAAGTATCTTTAGCTTAGCCACTTTATTAATTAAAAGTTGCTTTAATAAAACAAATTCACTTTATTAATAAATTAATAAAGTGAACTCTAGGAAAGGTAAATGATACATTTAATGATGATTTCCACAAGTAGACACCCTTGCGGAAATACCTGTACGAGCTACAAAAAATAACAATCCCTCTTAGCGAGGAAGGTATTCTCCACCACTCTAGGCTTGTCTCGAAAGAAGACGAAATTTCCCTTGATCACGGGCTTGGTGAAAATGTTTTCCAACTTCTCCTATGTAGGAATATATTGGAGATAAATTAATCCCTTCTGCACCCCGTCTTTGATGAAGTGGTACTTGATCTCAATGTGATTTGACCTGTCATGAAACAATGGATTCTTTGAGAGTTTGATGAAATTCTGGTTATCGTAGTGGATCACAGTCGGCTCAAGCTCATGAATAAAAAATCTTGTGAGTAGCTTGCAAATCAAGAAAATGACAGCTGACCCCAAATTGAAGAAACACCTAGAAGTGCTCTTCCGATCTGTATCACTTCCTACCCAATATGAATCATAAAACCCTTGCAATCTCACACCATCTCCACTAAGGTACTACAATCCATATCTTACTATTCCCTACAAGTATCTGAGCACATGCTTTGTTTCCACCCAATGAACCTCCCTTAGCTCCACCATCAACTACCTCAAGGTGTTAACATCAAAGAATATATTTGGTCTAGTGTTGACTAGATACATCAATGAACTAATCAACTGTCGANTGAAAAATCAATTTTGATTTTTCTCCTTCACCTCACTTGACTCATGAAAATGAATTCTCATTATGTATTTTCCTTTACCCTTTCTATCTGTTGTATTTTTTACTTGAGCCATTTACCTAATCTCAATGGTCAAGATTAGATCATGAGATCAACGAATCTCTTTTAATTAAATCATTAAGTATCTTTAGCTTAGCCACTTTATTAATTAAAAGTTGCTTTAATAAAACAAATTCACTTTATTAATAAATTAATAAAGTGAACTCTAGGAAAGGTAAATGATACATTTAATGATGATTTCCACAAGTAGACACCCTTGCGGAAATACCTGTACGAGCTACAAAAAATAACAATCCCTCTTAGCGAGGAAGGTATTCTCCACCACTCTAGGCTTGTCTCGAAAGAAGACGAAATTTCCCTTGATCACGGGCTTGGTGAAAATGTTTTCCAACTTCTCCTATGTAGGAATATATTGGAGATAAATTAATCCCTTCTGCACCCCGTCTTTGATGAAGTGGTACTTGATCTCAATGTGATTTGACCTGTCATGAAACAATGGATTCTTTGAGAGTTTGATGAAATTCTGGTTATCGTAGTGGATCACAGTCGGCTCAAGCTCATGAATAAAAAATCTTGTGAGTAGCTTGCAAATCAAGAAAATGACAGCTGACCCCAAATTGAAGAAACACCTAGAAGTGCTCTTCCGATCTGTATCACTTCCTACCCAATATGAATCATAAAACCCTTGCAATCTCACACCATCTCCACTAAGGTACTACAATCCATATCTTACTATTCCCTACAAGTATCTGAGCACATGCTTTGTTTCCACCCAATGAACCTCCCTTAGCTCCACCATCAACTACCTCAAGGTGTTAACATCAAAGAATATATTTGGTCTAGTGTTGACTAGATACATCAATGAACTAATCAACTGTCGACACTGTCTGGGGTTTTCCAACTCTAAATCTGAGGAATCAATCTTCCTCAGGTTGGTGGTCATTGGAGTGGCCATCAGTTTGCTCTCCTCCATCCTGAATCTCTTCAATATATCAATAGTGTACTTCCCCTGTTTAAGGAATATCTCTCCCAGTTGTTTCCAAACCTCAAGTCCCAAAAAGTAATGCATCAACCCAATATCCTTCATCTCAAAATTTGAGCTAGATCTGACTTGCAACCTACAATCAGACTCTCTTTAACTATCATAATGATATCATCCATGTACAACACCAAGATGAGGATCTCAGACCCAACCAACAAGAAGTATAGGTTGGCATCTTACTCACTCTTGGTGACGCCCATGTCTTGTAGATAACTATCTATCCTGGAGTACCAGGCATTGGGTGACTATTTGAGTCCATAAAGATCTTTCTTAATCATGCATACATGTGTCTCCCTATCATGGAACTCAAACCCACGTGGCACTTAATATAGAATTCTTCCTTAATGATTTCATTGAGGAAGGAAGTATTCACATCCATCTCGTGGATGTTGCATCCCATATAAGAAGCAATAGAGACAATTGCTCAAATAAAGGATTATCTGGCTATAGGAGAAAAAGTATCCTCATAGTCTACTCCCTCTCTCTAATAAAACCCACGAGACATGAATTCATCCTTGTACTTATCCACATTTTTGTCTGTTGCATGCTTTCCCTTGTAAATTGTAATGTCCCCAACCACCCAGGCTCGGTCATGTCACACAATACCAACTTCTGTAGCTCTGAATCAACCAAACTGTAACATCCCCTACCTCCCAGGTTGGGCCATGCTATACAAAATGCTCTGATATTTCTCTAATGCAACATCACCCAGCATACTACTGACCAATGCTACTCTGAAAATCCACTGCACAGATTCTATACTAAACCCTAGTCTACACAGTACCACTTGAAGTAACACGCTCAACCTCAAGCTGAGTCATGCCACACTAACTTTCTTCTTTTAAAACAAATTTAAGCAGTGGAATTAACTAAAAACAATTGTGCATGATTATACTGATCACACAACACTACCATGCACACAACCATCTTGGCATCACACAAAAATTCTGATTTCCTTATGCACGAGGTCTATTTCCCTGTACGCACACATGAGTTCCATCCTCCTATGCTCACATTCTACTTTATTGTGCACCCGACCATTCAAATATATTATTGAAGACTCATAACCTAAAATCAAAGGATAAATTAACAAGAAAAACTATCAACAACCATCATACTTAGAAAAAACTAAAATAATGACTAACAACACCACACTTACATATGCAAGCAACACTAGACAAAATAACAACAATTACTTATATGCGACAACATACAAGAATTACCGATGTCAAACATAGATAAATAGTCACACAATAAACGAGACAAGCACATAAAGAACACTCATCTTTTATGAAATTCACCAACTCTGTGCAGAACTCAGACATTCCTCCCAGCCATAGACTATGTCGCTCATAAGAAAAAGGGTTCCTAGTGACATTCTAAGGTTTGATTCTCAACATAATTTATCATTCCAAGGTATCCACTGCTGCAAATAGCCTAAGGTACCCACTGTTTCAAATAGCCTACAGTATCTCATTCCCCACGCACCTATCGAACCCAAGGAAGTGTACCCCTTATCTAATCAAAATTCCCTCAGCTACCCCACTTCCCTTCCAGTGTTACCGTTAATAAGACGGATAAGAAGTCTCTGAACCATGTGACTGATGCCCAACACACCAGGGAATAATTCTCAGCAAAAATCTCACCTGGAGAGTATTCTCATGGGCTTGACAATCCGCTTCTTAAACAACAAATCCCTCACCTAGAGAGACTGGTCACAGGCCTGAAAACCTGCCTCTTCGACAAAAAAACATGATTATAGTATAGAAACCCCTTACAAACTTCTTTGTGCAGATAAGGTAAGAGTCATCCTCTCTCAGATGGCTCGACCCCTCCTTCACACGAGAAAGTGAATAATGAATAATCCCCCAAAACACACTAATTAGAACAATATATATTGCATGCCTTCAACTCAACACTTTTCACCTTCATAAGTAGCTTTAAACCACTTGGTGACTCGTTCCCAACCCATTGGGAACTTATGATAAAATAATTATCCATAAACTTACACTTTTCTGAAAATATTATACAATATTCCCTAAGACTTAAGTAGCGCCCCCAATTTTCCCTTTTCCAATGGAGTTATCCCCCCATCTCTTTTCGTCCGAGTTTGTCTGTGTGCAACAATGTAATATTATATTAATAACTGTGATTATATTTACATGGATAGGTGCACTGACCTATTTGCGTCCCGACTCATAAGACGCATAATCACATAGGATCTCTGGCCTCAATACATATACATCCATATATATAAATTTAGCTCTGCGCGCACTCCCAGGTCATCCCCACGCAGTTTTCCAAGTGCGCGCAAATATGTGAAATCTGTGCACTTACCCAGGTGTTCTCAACACTACGAAATGTGCTCACCCTGTCTTTGATAACAATTCTTTGTGCACTAATCAGGTGCACACAACACCAAAACTTAGTGTCAATGACTCACCAACCTATATGTACATTTACACTTACAATTTCTACCAACAACTCAAGAACCTATATGTACAATTTACAAAGGGTTCAGATTAGGGACATTACATAAATCCACCTGGAAGTTACAACTGAATTTCCTTTTGGTCTCAACACTATCTCCCAGAAATGATTCCTCATGATGGAGTTGTTCTCTTGCACCATGAAATCTTTCCACACCCACTGGTTGGTTGCTTCCTCAAAGATGGAGGGCTCTGAGTCTATGATGTTGGTCATCAAAATTGTTATAGCAATTTTTTCCACACTCCATGCATCTTGCGTTGATGGCCTTCCGTTTCCCTCTGCAGACATAAATTCCCCCCTTTTCTCACTCCATAGTAGAAAATACATATTTTTGTCCATATACACAACCTACAGTTAGACAACTCATGTATACACAGGTTTCTATTACAACCCACGTACATCGGGTTTGGTGCTCAAAAATTAAAAACTATGTCGGGTTTCCATGCCATGTCATGAGATCTATGATCCATGACCTTCCATATACTAGAAACTCTCTGACTCGACCCTTCAATTCCATTTGGAGGCTATAAATTGAGTCATATACAAGCCTTGAATAGAATTCATCATTGAGAGAAAAGACCCTCTAGAGAAATTTCACCTCATAATTGAGTCTGCATCCCTTTGTCCTTGAAAGTCTATAATTCTTGTGTTCAGCGCCCAAGCTCTTCCTATCTTGAGATGGAGAACTTAATTGAATCCTACTACTTGTGAGCTTGCCTTTATGGAGGATTTAAGTGGTGGAGGCCCATCTGGAGGGATTTAGTTTCTTAGTTCCAATATGTGTCATTGCAAAAGTTTTTCACCTATGTACTTTTATTGTTTACATTAATAGAAATACTCTTTTCTTATCCAATTGATATATTGAAAATATTGTTATTACTTTCCATGGGAATATTTGTTATGTATTTTAATGGATTATGCTAATTTAAATGCTAATATTATACATCATTTCCACATTCTTGTATATCTTGGTTGTTGAGGACAAGTTGCAGGTATAAAGATTTGGATCGTGTGCTCAACGGTGGTCTCCTTCGAATGTATGGAAGAGGTAGTCTTATAGCCTTCTCTTGTTATCATTTTCATTTATATAGCATACTTGAGATTAGAGTTGATTTTTGGGTGTCGTTCCATATGTTGTGGTTTTCCCCTAGCCATAGAGAGATTTTCATCGTAACAAAATTGGTGACTCCACTGGGGAGATCTCTCTTTTGAGGTATTGGGTGTTGTTTCTCGTTTAATTGCTCTCTGTTTTCCTACGTTTCAATGTCACCTATTGCTTGATATCCTATATTTTGCAGTGTATCTGAATTTCTTGGCCTAACCCTTTCTGAGGCAATGTCTTCTTTGGCATACACGAGTCTTCCCTTGACAGTCACATACATACATGATTTTTCTTTCTTTAGGGAGCGTACAACACACAAAATTTGTGGAGGATTTTCTCTCCGGATGAATTTGATTGAATGCATTGTGAAGCCTATGAGGGTCCTTATAATTGGTTTTGTTACCCCGCCTCTTTTTTCTGGGAGTCTAATCCCCTCTTGGGAGAGGCATACCTTCTTTAGTTCGAGAGACCCCTTCAACCATCATATCATGTTTGTGTGGATTGGAATTTAACTTTATTTAGGAGTGTTCTCTATGATTGTTATTCATTCTTAGGATTTTGTATCGTGTCTCAGGTTCTAAGGCATTGTGGAGCAAGACCAACCTCCTCGCTGATCTCTTTGTATTTTGAATCTACCACCACGTCTTGATCCTTTACCGAAGCTGCCTCCTAAAAGGTGTAGAGTTAATAAGAGTGGTACATATATCTCCACCTCTCGGGCTCATGATAATCATACCATGAGTACTGAGTCGGACATGAATGTCTCGAGAAGCCCTTCGACTCCTATGTCCTCTGTGGTTAGTGGGGCTCCCTCACCTAATGCTACCCAACCCATGGTCTCTTCTCATCTGGTGGGAACAAATCCTTTTGTATTTCCAATCGGGATGACGAATCATAGTACTCAGTCAATACCTTCGACCACTAATCCTTTTTCTTATGGTATGACAAACATGACTTCACACTTCTCATCCTTTGTTTCATCATCTCATGTGAATCCTAGTTTTGGGTTTGGGAGCATGATGCCTCTTTATACTCCTTTTTAATTTGGTGGGGGTCATATCCCTCAACCTTCTCCTACGGTAAGAGGCTGGAATCCTCCTTCCTCTCGGCCTAATCCTAGCTTCATTTTTTTAGGATCGAGTGCTCAAATGGGAGGTCCTTCTACTTCTTGTATTTCGTATGTCATTCCTTCTTCCACAACGCCAATTCCTACAAATGATTTTATTATGGAGAACTTCCCTCTATCCTCTGGTGTTTCATCTGGTGGGAATCATTTTTATATTATGGGAAACTCCCTACACCGAGTTCCTAAGTATTAGGACATTATATATCCTCATATGAGTAATCCTTATAATGTCACTTTATCTTCGCAAGCGGCTTCCTCAGTAATGATGCCCTTACAACATTTTATGAATTAGTTGGGATGAGGATACTATCCTATCGGAGAGGGCCATGGTATATAAAAAAGCCCTACTTGTCCTGTGATATCTCAAAACCAGTCTTTCCCGAGAGCATGGGCTCTTACGCCGTAATCCCGACTCTTTTTTCTGGCCACGCTAAATCTACCAGACTTGTCAAAATTAATGAATGACCCTATGCATCATGATCCATCATGGCCCCCCATTCCCACCATCCTTACTTCTGACATTCCAAAGTTTGAAGGAAAGAATGGTGAAGACCTGGGTGATCATGTGATTACCTTTCACGTATGGTGATAATCTAACTCCCTTAATGACGATTCGATTCGTTTGAGGCTATTTCAATGCACTCTCATACGGGTCACTGTGAAGTGGTACATCGAGCTACCTGGGTTAACCTACATAACTTTCAATCATATGGTCTTGGTTTTTCTCAATCACTTCCAATTGTCGGTTCATTATGATGCCAATATAGAACTTGTATCATCTTTTGTCAAGATAAAATCACCCACATCTCCGAACATATCCAAGAGTGGCGTAGATGGAAGAGGTTTATTAAAGCCTACATTCCTATAGAGTTTCTGTTGGAATGGTTCCTCAAGTATTTATTGCCTTACATTTAGAAGGATGTTTCTACATCTAGAGTAACATCTGAGGAAGAAGCCATCTTCAAATCCCAACAATTGGACCTTATATATGCTCAATCTAGGATTCTTTATGAAATTATCCCTGACGCGCCACAGTCAAATTATGATCCTAGACAAAATCCCAGGCCTCATGTCGACGACATCATAGGCTCCATAAATTCTAAGACTATAGACCTAGTGACAAACTAGTTGAAAGATTTGTTCTTAACCAATCTGTAGCAGGACAAACTACGACTTTGTTCTCCACCACCTCGTCGATGGATGTGCATTCTGTATAGTCATCGTCAAAACCAAACGACAACCAACAACTTGGAGGGAACAAGAAGAAAGGACGAGGTAATAATCGTAAGGGTGGGAAGAATAATAATAACAAAGCCAAGGATGACAATAATAATGATAAATATAATAATAATGCTGGTGAGGGAAAGAAAGAAAAGAGGAAGGTGAAGTTTCCCTATAAGCTTTGTAAAGATGATCACCTTACCCACTTATTCCCCAAAATTGAGGAAGCCCCCAGGATCATAGCACAACATCTCATTGTGCTAACTAACTTGTTTCCACATAACCAAAATATGACCTCGGGGACCTCTAACACTGGAAATGCTTCGAGCAGGAGTAAAAAAAACTCGACACACGATGGTGGCCATCTATGCGTCGATATGGTTAAGTCTCATATTGATGTATCCACTCGATCTCATGATTACAGTTCTTCATAGAATGTTTTAGGTCTAGAGGCTCCTCCTCCTCCGAAAAACCTTTGAAGATTGATAAGCTGGAACCTTTGCCTCATATTCAGAAAGAAGTCCTTAAGCACTCTTCCCACAATCCTAATGCCAGAGACATCCACAATTACTTGATTGTTGAGGATTTGGGACAAACACCATGCACGATGTTGAATTTGGAGGTGCTCCATACATGTCCTTCACAGAGGAATGCCTTCTTATCTGTGTTAGGAGCTATAGACCATTGTGGCCCAAAATTTATCAAGTTTGATGTCACAAACATTAAGCCTCGCTTACCTTACCATGTGGCCTTTAAAATCCATGTGGAGTATACGAATATTACCATCAAACGTATTGTAATTGATGAAGGTGATTCAACATCCGTGACATCTTTGGCTTATTGGAAATCCATTGGATCTCCGCCCCTATCTCAATCCATGACCATGTTAAATGCATTCGAAGGAATTTATTTTAGAGCCAATGGTATCCTTACTTCTTTTCCAGTCTATTTAGGTAGAATGACTGTTGAGTTTGAGGTCGAGGTGGTTGATGTTCCTCTTGACTACAATATTTTGCTAGGGTGTAATTGGAGTTACGCTATGATAGCCATTGTGTTGTCATTTTTCCACGTCCTATGCTTTCCTCACAAAGGAAAGATTGTGATGATAGACCAATTTTCCTTTATGCATCCTAGTCCTACTACATCGGTGGTGCCTTCAGTCCTTGTTATTGATAATTATCAACAAGAAACTGAGAATGTTGGTGTCAAGATGTATTCCTCCTTGATGGGTAATTTTGATTTCGTGGCACCAATTTCATATATTAACACTGTCTTCGATGAGTCTTCATCATTGATGAGGTCCATTCCTTGGACCCTACCTTCCCCGACTATGTCATACGAAGGTCATTCACACATCGGGATGAATATGCCATTGTCCATGGTAGAAGTTGCATATCAGACTATACAAGAAGCTACTATTGACCCTGATCCTTCCTCCTCATAGAAGAATGAGGTGGATTCCATCTTAGAGCCCATATGCGTCGTACAATCATATTTTTCACATGATTTCCTTGAAGATACTTTACCCTTAGATGAAGCCATCTTAAAGGCCATGTCTAGTCCTAATAAGCCTTGGCACGATCTGCATCATTGATCCTATTTTCTCCCAGAGCTTGTTAGGATTGAATAGGATGAGTTTAAGTCCACCATATGTGATATGGCCAGTCATGCCATGCTTTCGTTAGATATGCATGGTAATTTTTCCATAGGAAACAAGGAGAAAATTTCTCCTACCGTAGTAATCGACATCTCTCGAACCCCTGGTAAAATTGAAAATGTATACATTGTTGCAGATTGTTCACCTGAGGAAAATCATATCTACACCAATCTCTTCAATTAATTTCGATATGTATTTATTTTTCGTATGAAGAGATGCCAGGGATTGACCATAGTATTATTGAACATGAAATTAAAAATTATTTGAATGCTAAACTTGTTCGAAAATGTATTAGAACTGTTAATCTTAGGAAAGCCCCCACTATTAAGGCAGAGGTGGAGAAGCTTCTCAAAGATGGATTCATCTACCTGGTTCCCTTGACAGAATGGGTGTCCAACCTCGTTCCCATAGATAAGAAGAAAGGAACCATCCACATATGTATGGATTTTAGGGACTTGAACAAAGCCTTTCCTAAAGATAACTTCCCCACTCCTTTATTGACCATATTATTGATGAGTGTGTGGAAAGTGAAGTATTTTCCTTTATTGATGGATTTTCAGGTTATAATCAAATTCAAATCAAACCCGAGGATCAACTAAAGATGAAATTTTTTTATCCTTGGGTTACCTTCGCATACCAAAAAATGCCTTTTGGTATTAAAAATTTCAGAGAGACCTTTCAATATGCCATGAACTTTGCATTTCATGATCTTAAACATATCATCGAAGCTTATATAGACGATCTCGTTGCTCACTCTCGTAAGAGGGTAGATCACTCAAATCACCTTTGACTATTATTTGAGATATGTCGCTATTATCACATTCGGTTGAACCCTCACAAATGCATATTTTTCATTAGTTCTGGTCACCTTTTAGGATACATAGTTTCTGAGCATGGGATCATGGTGGATCCTTTGAAGGCTAAGGAAATACTTCGGTTTCCTCTCCCACACAAAATTCGACAACTTCAAGGTTTACAGGGGAATGCTAACTTCCTACGTCGTTTCATAGTTAACTGTGACAACATAACCAAGGGTTTCATGCGTATTTTGAAGAATGACACTCCATTCATATGGGATGAATGAGTCCATGAATCCTTCGATGCTCTTAAGAAATCCTTGGGATCAACGCCTTTGCTAAAGCCCCTAGACTATAGTAGAGATTCTTTGCTTTACATTTCCACATCCGAAGGGATGGTTGGTATGGTTCTTGTTTAGGAGGATGATGAGCTCCATGAGAACATTAAATACTACCTTAGTTGAAATATAGTCAGTCTTGAACTTAAATACTCCCATGTAGAGAAGTTATCCTTAGTCATTGTAAATGTGATTCAGAGATTACGTCACTATATATTACTAAGCAAGACCACAGTGGTTGTGGATATCAATCCATTTCAATACGTTGTTACCATGCATATCATAGGGGGGAAATACAATAAGTGGATTTTTATTTGGTAATAATTTTATCTTGATTTTTCCTCCACGAAATCCAAGAAATCGTTAGTTTTTTCAGAACTGATGTCAAAATTCCCTAGGCTGGATGAGGATATTTTTCATGATGATTCATTCATGGATGAACATATCTTCCTTATTGCATATTCATACCCCTGGTATGGAGATATTTTAATCTACCTTCAAAACCTGAAGCTCCCCCAACATATGTCAAGAGAAGACCGACAACAGATATGCCACCAGGCCAAGAACTACCTTATTATCGACGACACTTTGTATCATCGAGGGGTAGAAAATATTTTGCATCATTGTTTGACACACTAGGATTCTGAGGCCATTATTAATGACTCTCAAAGTGGGGCATGTGGTGGTCATTTATTTGGGCTTGCGACAACCCAAAAGATATTGTGAGACGATTATTTTTAGCTGACAATTTTTAAAGACTGCATTGAAGTGGTCAAGAAGTGTCACCCTTACCAGGTGTTCACTTGAAAATTGCACTCGCACCTAGCTCCTCTTCACCAAGTCATTACCGTTGGTCCCTTCACTAAGTGGGGGGTGGATTTCATGGAAGGAAACCTATACTCAGCTGGGGGGAACCATAATATTATCGTGGCCATGGATTATTTTACTAAATGGGATGAAGCCATGCAGACCATTAAATATGATGGTAAGAATGAAACATTTTTCGTATTCAATCAAATTATAGCCTGGTTCAGAATCCAAAAAGAGATTTTCATTGATCATGGCAGTCACTTACATAATGAGATGATGATAGTTGGCATCAAAACTGGGGTTTACACACGATCATTCTTCCCCTTATTATCCCCAGGAAAATGGACATCTAGAGGCCATGAATAAATCTCTAAAGACCATTTCGAAAAAAGTTGTCAGAAAAATTAAATCTAACTAGCATATGATGCTTTACCCTACACTTCGAGCATACCAAATCAAGGTAAATACTTCCAACACTTTATCACCATTTCAATTAGTAAACGAAGTGTAGTCAATTCTTCCTATTGAATGAAAAATCCCTTCCCTTAAGTTGGAAATCGAGATCCTACCTAACACGATCGATCTTGAAGAACGCCTTGTACACCTAGAGAACCTCGATGAGCAGCGCCGAGATGCCTCTACAACCATTGAAATGAATACATGACGTGTTAAGGTCTAATACGATAAGTTTGTCTATCCCTGAAAGTACATTGAGGGTGAATTGGTCCATCTTTATGATCGAACTAAGGAACTGCTGGGGGAAGGAAAGTTCAACCCCATGTGGAACGGTCCTTATATCACACGACATGTTGTAGAGAAAGGAGCCTATGAATTAGAATATTATGAGGGGAATGTGTTGGATGATCCCAAAAATTGGCTCTACCTTAAAAGGTATTACGCTTGAGCCCTCAAGCTCTGGAGTGACCTTTTTATATTAGTGTATTTTAGTGTATATACTTATTTTTTATTTTTTGTCACTGGATTGCTTATTGAGTTTTACCTTGGTTGGAAGATGTCAAAAAAATATTCGGTATACTTAGGATTCATGGATGGTGCTAATCATCATACGCAAAACATGGCTTCCACCGCTTGGTTTATCTATTCACCTGAGGGACAACTAGTGTCTTCAAGAGGCATTTGTTTGGAGCCAACAACGAATAATGTGGCTGAGTATAGTGTCGTTATAGAGATATTACACAATGCCATTTCACATGGTGTTCGATCTTTAGAAGTTCACATGGACTGCCAGTTAGTTGTATGTCAATTGAACGACAATTATCGAGTGTGAGATCCTACATTACTATGACATTTCCTACAGGTATGAATTTTAGAACGATATTTTGATTTCCTTACTTATAATAACATCCCTAGAAGTTCTAATCAAGTATCCAATGCATATGTTAATTACATTTTAGATTGGAATTTGTCACATAAATAAGTAAAGAAAACACATATTCATACATTCATCCATTGTAACATATACAAGTAATGCCGAATACCAAAATGTTTTTATATTTCATCCTTTAAAGCTAAAAAATACGGTTTCATAGGACAAAATTGGGCTCATGCCCTCAAAATACATATATGACTGGTACATCACATAAGCATGGAATATAAGTCCATGGAGTTGGATGTGTGTCATGATAGCACACTACGACATTTGCAATATGCCAAAAGAGTCTCACCCACACACGGGGTACACCCACCACCTGCCTACCTGGACCATAGTAATCCTATGTGTCAAACGAGACAGATTTCCCTACACATTCTGGAGAACTCTCTCTGCTTCCCCGCCTACCATATCATCTCCTCGCCCCGCGCACTGATGTCATGGGTACCCATATGGTCGTCGTGGACCTACATCTACGTAAGAAAATAATTTTTAATACATGATGCCATACAAAAATATTTGTGTTTTTGTTTTCATTTATCAAATTGAAAAACACAAAAAAATGAAATACATAAAAATCAATTCGGACTGATCTCTCCAAAGGTGGATCCTGGTGGCAATGGCATGTCACAGTCCCCTCGATAGTCAATCCCTCCATAGTGATTGTCACACACTTGACCCCCTAAGTAACTTTTTAAGGGGCATGGGTATAAGTTTTTCTCTTTCCTACAACTCCTGAATCCTTGGATGAGGATGCCATCGTAATGCGCTCACCGAGAGATTTCCAACGACTAAAACCTTGCCCAAAATTGAACTCTGGATTGAAATTTATAGCCTTCCAAATTTTTTCAGGACATCATTGGCCAATGGTCATCCTCTTTTCCACATGGCCTCACTCCCATCGTACTATCCAACATGGAACTATCGTAACCTAGGTTGCCACATCTGGAAGTGACGTGGTCATTGGTTATAGGGAGTATCCCCTAGTCTTCGCGGATATCGAACCTTCGACCCTTCAACATTCTTATGTAGGTATAGAAATTCCTAGAGACCTCAAGTCCCAAATTCTCTCACCACTCTACGATCTATGGTGAAATCCTATCCACCCTTCAATATAATAGTTGGGATCTATCCACACTTACCCATAGCCTAAAGTTGATAGGGGGGGTGGTCCCACCTTAATTCGTGCCCCATAGCATGATGCCACATGGACCTACCTATTCACACCGCATTACCATGGCGTATGCGGGCCCACCCAATTGGAACTTGACACTTCAACGAGGGATTTTTCAGTGCTTTGAAATTTACCATGCCCTTCTATATCCTCAAATCTCCCAGAGCCATAGAGTCCTGAATTTTTGAAGTTCAGGACTCTTGGAGAGAGTCCCACACATGCACTTAGCTTAAGGTTTATCATGGCATTTATTTAATCCCGCTAAGTGATTAATCTATGAACTTCGGGCCAAATCCTAGGTTATGTTCTTCTGCAAACTCTCAAAGTCCCAGAATCCCTGAAGTTTTGTGGACCATCGATCTAAGGTCCTTTGGGATCCTTCTTGACCACTCGATCGAGGGTAGTGGAAGGATAGAATAAGTGGGAGTAATAACCGATAACAAAAGGTAGCCACTCTCTCATGACCCCTTCAATTGGTAATACTTAGGAAATATTGAAGGGTGGGAACATTACAATAGTCACGAACTCCCACCAATCATCCGATCAAGGGGCCATTCCAGTTAGTATCCTCACCGTTGAACCCATGAGAGGATAAGGACGAGGATCATGACATTGATATATGATCATGATCAACGATGAAAGGAAATGCTCATGGTCAAAAGTTGGTAGATTTTTAACGATAAGGTGGATACCATTATAACGAGTACGAGACCACCAGTTGTCGATCAAATCATCTGTTCACCATTCCAATAGGTTTCGTTCGAAAAAAAGTGGATGTTGTGAGGTTCCAATACCTCGAATTCCTGAAGCCCGGAGGGCTTATTTCCTTTTTGGGCATAGCTAAGGGTTCCAGGTCCTAGTCATATGGGACTCGATAAGCCCCAAGGGATACACTCTTGAATTGTATTCGATATTTGTTTAAGCCCATAGACTTGAGTCTCTGGTCACTCAAAAGAATGCTTTGAATGATACGCCTTTTTCCTACATAGCTCACAATATATAAAAGAGAAGGAAATGTTGAGGAACTGATGAGTTCGGGGCCATCGTGTAGAGTCTTTCCTGAATCTGTCTTTGTGGATTCGATCCCTGGGTCAGTCCATTGGGGAAATTAACACATATACAGACTCAAACAAAGGCCAGCTTGCATTCTTTCCTGATTTTTTCTGAAACCCATTAATCACAGGTCTCCTTTGCTAAATGTGACTAAACATGAAGCAATTGATAGAATATGAGATTTAATGTCTACTTCAAAATTTCCAGAACACTAGGCATCAAAGTCGTAAACTCTACCATTCAACGAGATAAACAATCATGTCATCATATAGCTCATAAATTACATATTACAACAAAACAATTCAGGTAAAATAAAAATCAGTGTCACACTTATCTAAAACTTTGGAATTTAGTTGGCAACTACTGAAAGGTGCTCCCTTTTCCATGCAACCATAGGAACAATATTTTCTTGGAGCATTCCTCAACTAGCCACCCCCTAGCTATACCAGAATTCCATGAGAGGGATTCTGCTTGATCTTAGTGACAACAAGGGACAAAGGTTACTCTCCTTTTCCCACAAGATCCTAGCAGTCCAATCTTCTATCCACCAAGTAAGGGAGTTTGTTGTGATTTCTCATTTAATCACTTCCACTCCATTTATCATTCGGATTAGAAAAATACTATCCAAGCACACTTGTAACCAGAACAATTTATTCATAGTTTCCTCCTCAGAACCTGAGAGCCTCACATGCTCTTCTCTTCTCTCTATTGGTCCTGCATACCACTTGTACATATTCTCTCCCTGTGCTTCTCTTCCCTCTACCAATGATTTTCCTCTCTTTTCTTGCCTTTCCCAACAATATTTTTAGGGCTAGGTCATGTAGTTTCAGATGGTACTCTGCCCATCTCCCTCATTGAATATTAAGGGAATAATTCCCAACTACTCGCCTGACTGGTAATTAAGTTTTTCTGGGCCAGAATATTGTTCCAGAGCTACGTATTTATATCCAATAGGGTACCGGACTGGAAGGGGTCAACTCACCATTACTTGTTCCCCTACCATCCCTTCTCATGCATCATGATCTATTTGGAAACCCTCTTTCAACATTCATGCCATTAATTTCCTTTCATTTAATAATGAAATATATACATTAATTTCTATGGCAGTGTTCATTGTCTATCTAGCATTCATATGGTAGATCTGTCTATAGTTCTGTTCACAGTAATAATAATATTCACAATTTGGGGGAAATAGAGGTGATACAATACCTACCCCCTTAAAAAGACACATCACACTGGTGTTCTACTTGACTCTATGGTTTTTATGTACATTAGTGAACAAAAATGGGTATTACTGTTTCATGGAATCCTACAATTCCCATGTGCTTCATCTGGGCCAAAGTGTTTCCACTGCACCTTGACCTGGGCAATGGTTTTGTTTCTGAGTGGGTTCTCTTTCCTGTCCAGTATGCATTGTGTTTCTGGCAGGAATTCTCCCTCTGGTTCCACTTGGATCATAGACCAACCAATGATATGATTATAATCATGTACATATTTCTTCAATAACGAAACATGGAAAACATTATGTGCTTTTACTGTGGGAGGAAGTGCTAGTGTATATGATACAGGTCCCATTCTGTCCAAAATTTCAAAGGGTCCACAAAACTGAGGTTCCATCTTGGCAAAATTTTCCATTCTCAAGGAACTTCTTCTAGGCCTAATCCGGAGATACACATGATCCCTTACTTTGAACTCCTTAGGATTCCTATTTTTTTCTGCATAGCTCTTATGTCGGTCTTGAGCTACCTTTAGGTTCTATTTTATTTGAATTATTTGTTGTTCCATTTATTTTAATAGTTCTATCCAAAGGGTTATTCTATCTACTGGGTTATTCCAGTTGATTGGGATGTTACATTGTCTACCATAGAGAGCCTCAAAAGGGCTCATCTTCAATGACTCATGATAGCCATTGTTGTAAGCAAATTCTACCAGTGGTAGGTAGTATTCCCACTTCCTAGGCTGATGCATAACATGCATCCTTAACATGTCCTCTAATAATTGATTTACCCTTTCTTTATGTCCATTAGTTTGAGGGTGATAGGCTGTACCAAATAATAGATTAGTTTCAAACTCGACAAACATATATCTCCAAAAATTTGAAGTGAATTTTGTATCCTTGTTTGATATGATTTCCTTAGGCATTCCATGTAGTCTAAATATTTCTTTCATGAAAATAATGGAAATATATATCACCTTTCAAGTTGACTTTACAGAGATAAATTATCTAGATGGATCTTGATGGCCATCCACCTTTTCCACTGGATCACCATTTTGAGCCTGTGGTTTTGATAAACCATGACATTCACCCTTTTGGTGGGGAATGGAATGTAATGCCATCTTCATTTGTTAATTACAAACATCATGTAATGGTTTTATGTACATGCCTACAACATAGCGTTAATGCACTAGATCCCATTAGAATTCCGTAGTTAAGTGTTCTTGGGCTAGAGTAGTATTGGGATGCGTGACCATTCGGGAAGTCCTAATATTTTACATGCCTATGGAATTTTATAAACTTAGTCCAATTTATCCCACATGCACCATGGGAATTGTTCTCCTCTCACTCTCTCATATATAATTGAGGTGAAGGAGGCCCTTTAAGCATGCAATGGAGTGTGATGTAAAGCTTATTGTGAATGAAGCGTAGCCAACATCTCTTTCTTTTTAGAGATAAGCTACCCCATTTTTCCAGTTTGTGTTCTACAGTGGTTTTCTATCTTATTCAGTAATAGAAGTTGGGTTTCACTGTATTTTTTTGTTCTCTTCTATATTTTTGTGTATTTCATTATTATATCTCAATTGTATTTCTTCCTTCATGTCGTTCTCAAAATAATCTGGATCAATGGTATTAGAGTAGGATGCTCCTTTTTGTTTCTTAGAGGAGGTCCCCAATGAGGTCAGGGTATATAAAATTGGATCTCGAGCTAGTTTTGCTTGAGGACATCTGCTCTCGCTAGCCCAAATGACCTCCCATGGCGTAATAAAAGAGAGATGAAAAAGCGGGAGATCCTTTCAAGACATTGCTCGAGGGAGCCCTCGTGCGATAGAGGAATGAGATGGTGGACAAATTTGCTCAGATCCTTCTAAGAATACCAATGGTGGTAGCTAAGCCATCTTCGAAAAGAATCCATTTCGCAAGTGAGACACCCTTCAAGGTACAAGTCAATTTTGATATCCCCTTATTTGAAGGCCAGATAGATGCAGATGCTCTAGAAAAATGGTTGAATCTGCTAGAAGGTTATTTCTCTGTCCAAAAAAATTTCGACAGTGAAAATATCAACTTTTCACTCCTTAAATCCCTTCCCCATGTAAGAGCTTGGTGGGAAGGTTACTAGGAGAGGTACACCACAAATGAATCTACACTATTTGGGAGAGAACCCACATGGGAATCCTTTGTAGATGCCCTAAAGGAGGATTTCTACCCTGTCGGAAACTATGATGACCAATACATGAGATGGACAACTCTATGTCAGAAAAGAGATCAGACCGTGTTGAAGTACGCCAACATATTTCATACCTTGCGCTCAAATATGGGTATCAAAGACTTTGAGCAACACCTGGTTTTGAATTACCACATTGGTATACACAGGTACATCCAAACAAAGATCGATTTTCTGGACATCTCCTCATTAGGAGTTGTTGATTGATATGCAGTCAAAATTGGGCAAAAATTCAAGCAACAAAGTAAGTGGGGGAAGAATGGAAAAGGAAAATATAACTCACATAATGAAGCATAGAGCAAGGAAGGACAACCTCAAGAGAGCTAGTTCTAGATGCAGGAAAAGAAGGGTAATGGGAGGTCTAAGAAAGACACTGGAAAGTGGTGTGAGTTCCAAAACAACCCTTGGCATAACACCAATGAATGTCACTCAATATAGTCATTGGTGGCCAAGCTCAAAGATAAAGATCTAAACCCCGACTTGGACCCTAATTCAGAAAATGATAAAAGGAGACAAATCATTGATGCAGAGTATTGGGTTGGTACAACAAGCTGTAAGGATAGATTGTGACAGTCATAGTGCAATTTTTATAGAAAAGAACCCACTGCTACTATCACAACTACAACAATCCAACCAGAAGAGGATCTTGAGGAGGGGTAGTGACTCTTCCATTCACATATGTGGGTGAAGGGGACCCCACTGCATTTTATTGTTGATAGAGGAAGCCAAAAGAACATCATCTCAACAGAGTTTTTCAAGCAGTTGGATTTGCCAACAACACGACACCCACAACCATACAACATCATGTGGCTTCACTAGGGTCAAGATCTTCATGTCAACCAACAATGTCATTTGTCCTACGACATCAAGCCCTTCAAGGATGCAGTATTATGGGATGTTTCCCCACTAGAAGTATGTGATTTTCTATTAGGCCAACCATATATGTAGAGGCATCATGCTATTTATGAGTCTCGACCCCGTAGCATCATTGTTACTCTGGGGGGTCAGCTATACAGGATACCATAGGTAGTTTCAACTATTGTCCCACCAAAACAATGCCACAAAGTAATCTCTCATACTGCAAAGTTTAGCCTCTTCATAATCCAATAAGAAGGTGAACATAAGGAAATTGCAACCACTACATTCTTATCCCAAGAACTTTCTATCCAGCAGATTTAGATCGACAAGATTGTAGAAGAGTACCAAGATGTTATTGTTGCACCTATGGGGGTGCCTCCACATGACTGCCTAGTTAAGAAAGGATATAACATAACCCTTCATACTCTTCATGCCGCGTCTTCAGTGATAGAGTCTTTGCACACTCATGTAGATCATGCAACTAGATTGGTTGAATGGATTCAACCCCTCCAACAACAGGTTCATGACAACCTTCAACAAGCTAAGCATGACAACTTCTTTAGCAAGGAAAGAAATAGACCAAGCTTGAAATTTAGCAGAAGTCTCCTCGTCTCCCAAGAGAACTTAATGCAATGGGTACCATTGCTTCCTAAGGGGGGAGGAATGATCCATATGGATCTTGATGGCCATCCACATTTTTCATTGAATCACCATTTTGAGCCTGTGGTTTTGATAAACCATGACATTCACCCTTTTGGTGGGGAATGGAATGTAATTTCATCTTCATTTGTTAATTATAGACATCATGTAATGGTCTTATGTACACACCTACGACATAGCATTAATGCACCAAATCCCATTAGAACTTTGTAGTTAAGAGCACTTGTGATAGAGTAGTACTGGGATGGGTGACCACTCGAGAATTCCTAGTATTTTACATTCCTATGGGATTTTATAAACTTAGTCCAATTTATCCCACATGCATCATGCAAATTGTTCTCCTCTCACTCTCTCATATATAATTGAGGTGAAGGAGGCTCTTTAAGAATGCAATGGCATGTGATGTAAAGCTTCTTTTGAATGAAGCGTAGCCAACATCTCTTTCTTTTTAGAGATAAGCTACCCCATTTTTCCATTTTGTGTTCTACAGTGGTTTTCTATATTATTTAGTAATACAAGTTGGGTTTCATTGTATTTTTTTGTTCTCTTCAATATTTTTGTGTATTTCATTGTTATATCTCGGTTATATTTCTTCCTTCATGTCATTCTCAAAATAATCTGGATCAATAAAGTGGGCAGACTTGCTCAAATTATCCACAACTACCATAATGACATCATTCTACGTGGTTGATTTAGGAAATCCGATGATAAAATCCATGGAGATGGTTTCCCATTTCCACTTTGGAATTGGTAGGGGATGCAACAACCCTTTTGGATGGTGATGCTCCACCTTAACCTGCTGACAATATAAGGATTTAGCCAAGAAATCCGATATTTTCTTCTTCATTTTCGACCAATAGAATAGTTTCTTGGTGGCTGTGATCATTTTATGATAACCAGTGTGTCTCATGTATGGTATTTTATGTAGTTCATCCATTATGAACCTCTTCAAGTCATCACAATTTGGAATATACAACCTACCTTTGTAATTTAAAAAGACATCATTCAATAGTTGATATCCCTCATACTTCATCCCTATGGGCTCTTTCTCTAGGAATGCTTTCATAGTTTTGAGGAACTCATCCACTTCTTGTGCAATTTTGACTCTCTCCTTGATATCTAACTCACAGGTACTCACAACTTCTAGGTGAATCACTTTCATACTTATACTGAGGGCATCAACCACTCTATTTTCCTTTCCCTTAATATGTTTTATTTCAAAATAAAATTCACTAAGGAGAGCCATCCACCTAGCTTTCCTAGCATTGAGCTTGGGTTGGTCAAACAAGTATCTCAACCCACTATGGTCTATCATCAACAAAAATATTCTGCCTAGGAGGTAATGCCTCCACATTTTTAAATCATGTACTATGGAAGCCAATTCCAAGTCATGTTTCATGTAATTGATTTCATGTTCATTTAATTTTCTGGATTCATAACAAATTAAATTCCCTTCTTGCATGAGGACTCTTTCGAGTCCTTCTTTGTTGACATCTGTACACACCAGAAATTCCTTGTTTGGGTTTGCAATTTTCAGCATAGGTGCATTAGTTAAAAGATGTTTTAGCTGCTGAAAACTCTCTTCACACTCTGTTGTCCAAATGAATTTAACTCCCTTTTTCTGAAGGGGAGTAATTGGATAAAAAATCTTGGAAAACCCCTTTATGAAACTCCTATAGTACCCTGCTAGGCCCATAAAGGATCTGATATCAGCTACATCTTTTGGGGTAGGCCAATCAATGATGGATTTGATCTTGCTAGGGTCAACTTCCACTGCTTCGTCAGTGATGACATGTTCTAAGTAATTAACCCTTTTATAAAATAAATCACACTTACTAAACTTGGAATAGAACTTATGCTCTTTTATCACTTGAAGCACTGGATTGAGGTGATCTTCATGCTATTCTATGCTCTTAGACTAGATAAGACTGCCATCTATTAAAACCAACACAAATATTTCCAAGAACTTACTGAGTAAATTATTCATCAGACACATAAAGGTGGCAGATGCATTGGTAAGCCAAAATGGCACTACCACAAATTCATAGTGCCCATATATTGTCCTAAAGGATGTTTTATGGATGTCTTCGTCCTTAATTCATAATTTATGATACCTCGATCTTAAATCAATCTTAGAAAATGTTGTAGCACCCCTCAGTTGGTCAAACAAATCATCGTTTCTAGGAAAGGGATACTTATTCTTAACGATAATCTTGTTGAGTTGTCGATAGTCTATGCATAATCTGAGTGTGCCATCCTTATTAAAAAAAAAAAAAAGGCTTGTTCTCCCCAAGGGGACACACTAGGATAGATGTAACCCTTTTACAACATCTCCTTCAACTGCATCTTGAGCTCAACTAGCTCTCGTGTACTCATTATATAGGGTTCTATAGACATTTGTACAACTCTAGGTATAAGTTATGTTGAGAAGTCAATATCCCTTCTTGGAGGTAGACATGGTATATCTTCTAGAAACACATATTTATACTCTATTAATAAAGGATGGTACTCTAGGCTTGGTTTATTTTCCTCAATAGATTTCAACACTTGTATTGCATACAAAGGACAACCTTTCCTACAATACTTCTCCTCTTGAAGGGTTGATATTTGTCATACTGAGACTGTCTTTTGAATTCCCTGTAGGGTTCTTTTCTCCCCTTCCTCGCTTTCACATTATAACACTTTATGGTAAAATTCCAATTTGGCTTTATGGGTAGCCAACCAATCCATTCCAAGAAACATGTCATGAGATCCTAAAGGAAGTATATTTAGAGTTGCTTGGGTGGACAACCCTGTCAAAATGAATTGTCCTGCTGGTAAGATCTCTGTTACTTTTCTTTTTGTCCCAATGGCTAGCTACACCAACCATGATTTAGCATGTTTTACTGGCTTCAAATTACATTTTTCCACAATTTGAGGGGAAACAAAACTCAGGTTAGAACTAGGGTCAATCAAAACATAAACAAGATGGTTGGAAATCGTACCTTCCATCTCCATTATTGAAGCTTGGTGATCACCTTGTCATTTATCTAGGGTTGCATAAATTTGGCCTACTCCTAGACACACCATCGATTGTGGTAGATTCTTGGAGGTTGTAGACGCTCCTATTGTCTTGTTGCCTACGGGGGAAATCTCTCAACAAATGTTCTTCTCCGCATCCCCAACATTTCAATGGTTCTCTCTATTATCACATGAAGTTGTAAAGGGTCACATGTAGTTGTTATGGGTCATTCATCCTTATATTTTTAAGTGTTCATGGAAATCTTCTAATTGCACCTACTGGAGGCATCTACAGTCTCATAATCCATCAACTAAGATTTTTTTTGTTTTTGAAGAGTTGTTGCATCACACAGAAAAACATAGATATTTCGTAGCACCTGGCACTACGAAATCGTATACAATGATTGTTATGTAGTTGCGACACATAAAAGGTGCTACATAATCACCTAGCTAGACACAGAAAATGCGCTACAGAATCACCTAGACAGACACAGAAAAGGCGCTACGAAATCTGCAGAGCAATTTTATAAGAGGGCGCTACAGAATTTCCTGTAGCGACTACTGTTACAAATTTTATCATAAAACCAAAATGATAAAGTGGGTTTCTCTAAATTTTTGTGTGGAGGAAGATGATATCCCTGTTGACTTTCTGACCAAATTTCAGCCTGACCCAGTTTGTAATTTGAGAAAAACAATTAAAACACTAGTGCATTGAGGAATGTGCTATTCTCTATTTTGCATAGCTGATTGGATATTCGCCTTGTTGGGAGGTTTCCACCTGTCAAGGAGAGATTGAATGCCTTCTCATAGATCAGTTAGAGGTCAAGGGACACCTGAACCTAATTTTTAGATCCATTAAATACCTCATGCAGTGAGTTGGAAACAATTCATTAAAGACTTCCAACAATTTCCTGAAAATTAGTAGTTTGTTGGATTTTTGTCTCCTTGACTATTGCCACCTAGCTCCAAGGCCTAGATTCCAATGGAAGAGATGGGATTCGACATCCTAAGGATATTAGGATGATTTTTTTTATTTAAGAGATGAGGGAGCTCATGGAGAATGGTTGGAATGAGCTAGGGGGAAGAGGGCTTTTGGACCCAGAGTAATTCAGAGTGGTTATCATTGTGTTCTTTTCCTTTCTCTGTATTGGTTCAGACTTGTGATTCCTTATCAATGGAGATCAATTTCCTTTTCTTTTATGTCTTTATCTGTGTACTAATATTAATGGGTGAATTATTTACTCTTGTTCTTATTCATATGATGATTGAATGAGGTTTTATTCTTTGCATTGGTGATGTAGAACTCGCTAACACACAGATTCTCACTATGAGTTTACCGTCATAAGTGTTGGAAGTATCTAGGATAGTTTCAAACCACAATTTTCCATTTTCTCATTCTTTTATCAAGCCTATTGTCTGATCTGAAGTTACTAAGGCCACTTTTTCTGAAGGATATAGTTGGGAATTTGGAAAGTAGATGAATTTGATTGTCCTTATGATCAAATCCCTATGAATTTAACGCTCATATATCAAGATTAAATTTGAATTTGTTGCATGTTACCAAGCTCACTTGATTACAATCTAGGGTGACTCTTGGAGTGATAACACTCTCCTTTTATCATTAGTCTTTCCTGGGACTGATCCAAAGGATTTATTTCCAATTGGATATATAAAATTCTGTTGATACACACTTTTAGTGGGAAGGCTCATAAACCTTGAAGGTTTAAACCCCTTCTTCTTGAATCCCAATCTAATCTCCCTTTTCCGATCCTTATGAGTTTTTTCCTTGTGCTTGAATTTCTCATAGAAGTACCTTTCCTTCCTAATGGTGTCTTCTAAGGTCCTAGATTCATCAAACTCAATCACATCTCGAAAGGATTGATGCAATACACTAATGAACCGTTGTATCTTCGTCTTTTCATACTTGATATAAGGCACATACCTCATCAACTCAAGGAATTTGCTGACATATTCATCCATGGTAAGTTGTGCTAACTTGAGCTCATAGAAATCCTTGGTCTTTTCATCATAGTACCTCTTAGATAGGTAATTGTTCTTAAAGTATTTCTCAAATTGTTTCCATGCCAAATCCTTCTCACAAATTCCTTTCACACTTCTAAGGTCCTCCCACTATATGGAGACCTTTCCATTCAAGTTAAAGATGTCTATTTGGGACTTTAAGTTCTCATAGTCATGGAATATGAAGTACTTCCTTAAGTCGAGTAGCCAAGCTTCTGATTCTTCCCCATTCTTAATCTCTCCATTGAAGGTGGGTGATTTTGATTTCTTAAAATCTTCAAGGTCATGGATATTGGGATGTTTCCTTCTCTTTCTCCTCCTTTGAGAATTTGAACTAGTTTCACTACTAGAAAACTCCTTGGAGTTGTTAGTTTCCTCACTAGAGGATTCATTAGTTGGATCCTTGACGTTAACATGCCTCTTGGATCCATGTTGGGCCTTCTTTAAGGTGCTTCTTCTTGTGTTTTTAATTTAAAGACCATGTTTTTGTATCTCAGGTGGACTTTGGGTTTTCTTAGTATGATGTCTGTCCACATTACTGGCCATTGGTCCATGTTGCAGCTGCCTCTATATGTCTGAGAGGATTTACATTAGAACTGCATTAATTTCAATTTGTTTTTCCTGTTCTTTTATCAACCTTTCATTATATACCTTACAGATTTGTAATTACTCCATGAGGAATCTTATAGTTTCATCCAAATCCAGAGGGGTTTCCACCACCCTCCTCTCATTAGATTATTATTCTCTATTGTGGGATCTTTCCCCCCATTGATGGTGTGTCACCATTCTTTACACTGTAGTTTTCATTGTTGTCCACTAACTATTTAAGTGTTGATAACAACATTTTATGTTAGTCAATTATCTACTAATTTATGAAAAATACATGGAATTTGTAAGGTAAAATCAACTTCATTATTTGGAAACATTAGAAATACATAGTTCATATTTTTATTTTTATTTTAAAAAATATACTAACAAAAGAAACTTTAATTCCTTTCTCCAGTAATAGATTTTAAATAATATCTTATGGATGGGTTAAGACAGGGTGTTACCCCTTAAAAGTTCTCTAATAAAATTTTATTCAACTCGTTCATGAGCCCAAGTAGGTCAAGTGTTGTTTCTTGCTCTGATACCACTCTGTCACACATCTGACCCCCTAAGTATCCTTTGAAAGGATGTGGGTATAATTTTTCCTCTTTCCTACAACTCCTAAATCCTTGGATGAGGATGCCATCATCATGTGTTCACTGAGAACTTTCCAACGACTGAAACCTTGCCAAAAATTGAACTTTGGATTGAAATTTATAGCCTTCAGAGGTTTTTCGGGAGATCATTGGCCAATGGCCATCCTCTTCACCTTGTGGAAATACATGTGGCCTCACTCCCCTCATACTATTCGACATGGAATTATCATAACCTGGGTCACCAACCTTGGTGATGACATGGTTGTTGGTTGCACGGAGTATCCCCCAATCTTCACGGATATCAGGCCTTCGACCCTTCGACGTTCTTATGTAGGTATAAAACTTCCCAGAGACGCGAAGTCCAGAAGTCTCTCACTAATCCAATATCTATGGTGAAATCTTATCCACGCTTTGATCTAACGGTTGGGATCTATCCACACTTACCCATAGACTAAAGTTGACAAGAGAGGGTTGTCCAACCTTAACTCACGCCCCATACCACGGTGCCACGTGGACTTGCCTAGTCATGTTGCATTACCATGGCATACACGAGCCCACCCAATCAGGGATTGACACTTCAACGAGCGAGTTTTCGACGCTTTGATGCTTTGTCATATACTGTTCCCTCCTATATCCTCAAATCTCCCAGAGCCACAAAGTCCCGAAGTTTCAAAGGTTTGGACTTCTGGAGAGGGTCCCAAACATGCACTTAACTTAAGGTTTATCACAAGATTTATTTAATCCCGCTGAGTGATTAATATCTGGCCTTCGGGTCAAAGCCTATGTTATGTTATACCATGAAGTCTTGAAGTCCCAAAATCCTCGAAGTTCCATGGACTGCTCGATCGAGGGTAGTGGAAGGATATAATAAGCGGGAGTAATAACTAACAGTAAAAGTTAGCCACTCTCTCGTGACCCCTTCAGCTGGTAATACTCTAGAAATATTGAAGGGTTGGAACATTACAAGAGTCACAAAGTCATAGAGTCAAGAACTCCCACCAATCATTCGATCAAGGGGCCATTTCGGGTAGTATCCCCACTGATGAACCCATGAGAGGAAAAGGATAAGGAAAATACCATGATAATGGGTACGATACCACTAGTTGTTGGTCAAATAGTCTGGTCACCATTCCAACTTTTTCCCTTAAACAAAAAGTGGATGTTGTGAGGTTCCAATACCCCGAAGTCTCGAAGCCTGAAGGTCTTAGCTCCTTTTTGGGTGCAACGAAGGGTTCCAAGACCTAGCATATGGGACTCAACAAGCCCTGAGGATTACACTCTTGAATCGTATCCGATATTTGGCTAAGCCCATGAACTTGAGAATTTGGTCACTCAAAATAATGGTTTGAAGGATGTGCCTTTCACCTATAGAGCTCGAAATATGTACCAGAGAAGGAAATCACAAGGGATCGATGATTCCAGGGCCATCCTGTAGAGTCCGTCCCTACTTTGTATTTTTGGATTCGATCCCTGGGTCATTCCATTAGGGAAATTAGTGCATATACAGACTTCAACAGAGGCCAACTCACCTTTTGTCCCAATTTTTTTTCAAAACCCATTAATCAAATGTCTCCTTTTTAAAATGTGACTAAACAAGAAGACATTGACAAAATATGAGATTTAATGTCTACTTCAAACTTTCTAGACCACTAGGCCATCAAAGCCATAAACTCTACCATTCAACAAGAAACATAATCATTTCATCATATAGCTCTGAAATTACATATTATAGAAAAATATTCTAGGTAGAATCAAACTCAGGGTCACACTTATCATAAAATTTGGAATTTAGTTGGAAACTGCTGAAATGGGTTTCGTTTTCCACCCGACCATAGGCACAAATGTTTCTTGGAGCATTCTTCAACTAGCCACTTGTTACACATCAAAATTACTCATTTCAATGATGACCTATTGTCGTCATTATAAGTGTCGCAAGTGTCGCAGACAACATACAGTCATCTTTCCCATGTCGTGTCTCAAAGAACATCACAAGGAACACTTGAAGACACCCTCAAAGACTAGTTTAAGAAGGAGAAATCATATGATGAAGAGTACAAGGCTTTTACCATGGAAAAAACCACTCAAAAGTCATTTTTGAAGGCCAACGCTCCCCTACCCACTATCAGGGAATGCCAACACTCCCTACCCTTCTTTGGGGGAGCGTTCCAGCACTCTGTGCACCCTTTTGGGGGAGCGCTGGGATTTTTTAAGGAAATTTTGGCCAACTCTCCCCTACCCACTGTTAGGGAGTTCCATCACTCCCTACCCTTCTTTGGAGGATAGTTGCAACACTCTGTTCCCCATTCCGAGGGAGTGCTGGGCTATTTGAGGAAATCTTGGATTGTTGAGGAAAATCAGGGAAAAATCCCCCTCATCTCTAGAGTTGGTTGGATTCGAATCTGAGGTCAAGGATGGATCTTAGGGAAGATCCATAACTGATGGAGAAGCATCCTCAACCTATCCCAAGAATATCTAAGGTGGTTGGGCCTCTCCAAGCTTATATAAGGAGGCCTCCTCATGGTGAGATAGAGGGAGTTTTAGAGATACCAAACTTATGATCTCATGAGAAGTGGTATTGTGGGGAAATTGAAGGCATCAAACTTATGATATCATAAGGGAGATAATCAATGAATCATAGTCATTTTGATTGTGGATTATTTGAGCAAGGGACTAGACAAGGAGAGCTGGAAGAGTTTGTTGCAACTTCATCAAAGGTCTATAAGTATTGCTATCGAGTTCTCATTAATACATGTGCTTGGCCTGTTTCTTTCAAGGTTGTGTATGCCTACATGAACTTGTCTTTGATTGATAGATCTAGATTTGAATTAATAATGGTAGAATAAGAAGTTGTTTTGTCTTTGTTTTTATTGGATTGCAGGACTTATTGAAGAGCTTGGAGATCAAGGTTCAACTTGGACCGGGCAAGGACACACATTGTAAAAAGGTACAACTTCTTCCTTTTCTCTATTTGATTAATTTAGCTAGGTTTAAAAGGATTTCAGTGACCAAA
>SNQJ01S0041553.1:95275-119069 GCA_010110895.2 Picea sitchensis | reverse complement strand
CCATCCATTTCTCTTAGTTCATTCAATATCTAGATCTAGGGAAAGAGTAGTATTCTGTCACGTTTTGTTCCAGATCCAGGTGGATCTGGGGAGATTGGTCTGTGTCCGCACTCACGAATTTATCCTTAAACACTTTCTTTCTTCTTGCTCTTTGTAATAAGAGAAGCATTTTCATCAACTCCATCTGTCTTTTGTCCACTGCTCTGAGATCCTTCCCGGATCTCCTCTTGAGTGAAATCATCCCACAGTCTGCTCCAATCTGGAAGATGCTCACGACCCACCACACACTTCACGAAGACTTCCCATTCTTTGGTGAAGCCTTGCAAGGCTATCCTCACCAACTTTGAATCCGATATGACCTCTCCAACAGTAGCCAACTCATCTTTTACTTGAGCTACCCGGGTAAGATAAGAAGAAACACTCTCCTCCTTACCCATCTTGGTATCATGTAGCTTAGCCTTCAAGGCCATCTTCCGGTTTTCATTCTTCGCCTCAAATAAGTTCTTAAGTGCATCCCACATCTCCTTGGTTGTCTTCTTCTCAGCTAAGTGTGGGATAAGGTGATCCTTCACCCCATCTAGAATAATCCTATGAGCCTTGGCTTCCTTGATCTCATGCAAGTCCAAAGCAATAGGATTTGTTGTAGGAGCAATAAAAACATAACTGACATAGTTCCAAATCTTGTTCTCCTTGAGAATAGCTAACATCTGGACCTTCCACTACAAATAGTTGGAAATTCCATCCAACCGATCCTCAAATCTAATGCTTGCAGCCATATTCCTTGTCACAACTCAAGAAAAAACAATCACAAATTTTTCCTCTTCAACCTTGCCCAAAAATCTTACTTTTCACTGTCACTCAGAGACAAAGCTCTGATACCATGTAAATTTTAATGACAAAAATCAGCAAGTTAATATTTTGTCATACACTTAGCAACCTAGAGATAATTGTCTTGCATGAACTCTGATATGTCTAAAACCCACATTCAGAAATTTCCATAAGCAGAAATACACATTGCTAAGAAAATATGTAGCAGAAATAAACACAATGAACAGCGTTCAATAACCCATGAAAAACTCGGAAATTTAGGCAAATGCCAGGGAAAACCCCAATGTGAGGAAACCCAATGAGAGAGAGAGGGATTTCATTATTCAGCTTCAAGAAAGTACATATCAACAACAAACTCACAATTTCCAGCCAAGAGAAAATACCTCACAGCACCAAAACTGTCCCCCACAAATTCTACCTTGAAAATCATGCCAAATCCGTACATCTGTACAACCTACTTAGAAAACAGTGCCTAGAAAACCATTCCCATAGTCTGTTTTATGGCCTGAACAGTACGACCCAGCAGTAGCAAGAAAACACTCTAAATAGCCTTGATTTTCGTGCCAACTAGCTACCTCAAAAATCATGCCATCTCTCCTTGTTGTATGGACTATACGGATCCATACATTACGGCCTCCAATAGCAGCAAATGATATCAGTACTCACATAGAAAGTTTCCCTTGGTATTTGTGCCCACTTTGCCTCGGGAAATGTGCCCACCAAGCTACTCACTTTCCTCTCTCAAGCTCTCTCGAAAAATCTCTCTAAATCTCCTTCAGTTGTGTCTTGAACACTACCCAATGCATTCTTTTATAAATCTAAAAATGACCTTTTACCTCCAAGTGTCTTTCCACCTTCCCAACCCTAAATCCAAAGGCCAAGATCTAATCTTGTCTTTTTCAAGATCAAGGGTCATGATTCATTCCCTCCAAAATGAATCACTTAAAATATTAAAGTCTATTTCACTTTATTACATAAGTGCACTTTATGAAATAAAGTCACTTTAGAATTATAAGGTACACTTTATTAAAAAGTCACTTTAATAAAAGAACCACTTTACAACTTTATAAAAAACCATTACAAAGTTAAGTGCCCAGTAGTGTAAACATAACGTTACATCTGCATACAAGACAAAACATGTGGAGTACCTCCCGAGCTAAAAAGATAACACTTCACACCCAATATAACTTCATTTTCCAAAGAAAGATCAACTTTCTTCAATATCTATCGGACATCACCTTCTTTGAAAGACCAAGAGGGACCAACCTCTCCTCTACTTTTTTTTCTTGGCCAATGTTTCTTTTTACTTTTTGAAGAAATAAGATCTCTCCTAACAGCCAGTGTGTCACTTTCTTTTGATGATGTGTGCCTCCATAAAGAATATGAAACATTTTTAAATATATGCATGGGATCTAGTAAGTGGGCAACCTTAAGATGCTCCCAATATGGGAGCTCATAAAAGACAAATTTATTTTTCATCCCAATGGGCAATTTCTCAACATAGGTGTCAAAGAATTTTGGATCATTGAACATAGGCTCCCCATTTGAATTGAATATTTCTATAAAATCCTTCTCCCTCTCTCTCTCATATGCTCTAAGCCATTATGTTGGTGTCATTATTGCAGGCCTTTGGTCTCTCTCTGGTTTACCATTGAAAGCGGATGTTGCTCTTCTATAACGGTGTTTTTCTGGGAGGAATACCCTGGAGCAGTCATACACTAGCTTTCATAGGTGGTTGGACCACCTAGCCTTCAAAGAAGGTCCTCAAAATTTACATCCATGATAGCCTTTTGTTACAAGACCTATGAAATTATTAATGTATACAGTAGAGCATGTTATCGTCGAAGTCCAGAACAATCGCAATGAATTAAATATGCCAAAAAATATTGTTACATATATAAAAAAATCAATAAACGTGTAATTTACGAGAGTAAACTCCTAAGCCTGGATAATCATGTGTGGTATAAGAACATATGCCATACAACATAAGATTCCTCTCTATTGTTGATCCGAAAATATCTTTTAAATGACCATGGTTGAGTTATTAAGCATGTGTTGATTAACCAATTAGGAAGCTTAATGAAAGAGGAAGAAATGATAGAAAAAACATAACAGCCATATGCACGTATACATATCTGAAATAAAGCATAAACAATAGCAAACAATAAACACCAGTGTGATAATGGAGTTCGGCAATCTCGCCTACGTCTCTGGGCCTTTGTCTGAGTGGGTGCGGCTTTCTTATTTATGTTCAAATCTTTAAACGTACATCACAGTAGTGCCAAAAGGTTACAAAAATGATATGGTCTTGTTCTACTAGATCTCTAGAACCCAACAAAAGAAACAACATTGAAATCGGATGACCGGAGCTCCCAGAAATGGCCCACAAAGGTGCACTCCTCAATAGCTTCCCTACATAAAAATGGCTTTGGCTTGGAAAATATTCAGCATAAACTTGCTCTAAATCTCCTCTCATGGCCTTAAGAAGGTCTGTTTTATATAGATATGAAGTTGGTAACCATCTCCCAACTTCCCCCCAATATCTGGCCTCAAAAAGGGCCCAATATCCCCCAAAAAGGGCGAAAATCCCTCAAATCTGCTGAAAATCCATTAAAAAATCACTATTATATGGTATAAAAACCACTTTGTAACAAATATTGGGCTAATCCCCTTTGACCTGGGTGTGTGCCCCCTCTACATGGTCGCATGAATGCATGTGGCCAAGCACCAGCCCACTAGGGGTTGCGCATTGGCCCCTCTTCTAATAGCTCTTGGATTTAGGGCGCAACCAATGGGACTAGGGTCCAAACTCCATGCTAACAACTAAAATTCTAGTGCCCAAACATTAGGACCGAGTCATATGGAGTAACATTCCATGGCTGGGGGCTATGCCAAAAGCCACGCCATATGATAGGGGTCAGGTCACACTACGGTGGTCGTATGGTAGCATGTAACCAGGGCTGGGGCTATACCCCAACCCTTACCTCCTCTGCCAGGAACCATAGTTTAATTCAAGAATTAATTATGTCATATGGTTTAACAAGTACTACAGCAGGAGGTTTGATAACCTGGCCTACCCAAAGCACTTCCCCTAACCAAAGGTCATACGATAGATTCCTGGGAGGTCCAAAACCATTTTTTTCACAGAAAACCAACGACCCAATCCATGGGTGTCACGTGGTAGCCCATGTCTGGGCCACATGGCACCACCTTGTTCACCAATAATATGCCACATGTCAAGCACCCAATAAATGTCGATTGATCACGTCAGCAACCACTACCATGTCATCACACCTACCACGTGTACGTACCTGCCATGTAAGTTGTACGGGTGTGCCATGTGTCACACCCAGATTGGTCCACCTATCCTTCCACGTCAGCATCCTTATGCCTAGTCAGCCTGCCACATGTCACCTACAGAAGCTTGGAACTGTGCCTACCATGTCAATTATACGGCCTATACAGTCAGCTGTTATGTGGCACTGTATGGACTGTACAGTCGTCATTTTTTTCTTGTTTGGAAAAACAAACAGATCGCCATATCAGGAGCATACAACATCCGTTTGAGCCCGTTCAAGTTGTGTTGGGTTCATATCAATGAGACCTACACACATGTCTGTTTTGAAGCCATTCTGAGAACTTTTCTTTTTAGGCCTTTCTAAGCCCTATCAAGCTCCTCGATCCAATTATGGATAACACCTCCCCACTAAGGACCTTTTGGTCCCACAAAAGGTTATTGACCAGTCATCAAGCTCGAGATAGGAAATCAAGCTTGTTCTTTTTCTTTGAACTCTATCCTGTGCCCATGTCTCATCAAGATCAACTGTAACAGAATCATGACAACTGACAGCACATTGTTAGCCATTTGTACCCTATCAGATCTTACTGAATCCACTATCATCCATGTAGAAAACATTACTAATGATAGCATCAAAAATATGACTGAAAATGAGTTGATATGTTTGTATGTTGCTTGAACAGAAACCTCATCAATATTAGTAGGTCCAAACATGAATACAATATTTTGAATATGTGTAGGTAAACCTCCTATATACTTCATAAGAGTTTCTTGACTATGTAAAGGAATATCTAACATCAATGCCATTTTATGAAAGCCATATGTGTATTCTTGCACTAATTGTCCTTTTCTTAGTTTTAAAGCTTGCCATTCAATTAACGCTTTCTCTTTATAACCCAAAGGATAGAATTTCTTTCTAAGTGCAGAAATAAAACTTTGTCATGATGGAAATACATTACCCACTTGTTGTGTGCCATTTTGCAACTTGCTTTACCACCAGATGAGTGGTGTGCCTGCAAGTCTAACTGATGCCAACTTGATCTGTGTTGCCTCATCCTTGATTTTTTTCACACTGCAATAAATCTCCATCTGTCTAACCCAATTGTCAAGTCTCTTTGCATTAACTTCACCATCATACATGGGTAATTCGAATTTAACATCAAGTTTTAATAAAGGAATTCCATTCTTATGTTTATCGACATGTTTATTTGCATTGGATTTAGAACTTGAACTTGAAGAAGAAGGAGAAGAAGGACGTGAAGATGGAGGTGAAGGAGGAATTTGAGGAGGATCCTCTCCTTCTTCACTTTTTCCCTTTGAAGATTCACCCAGATTTGGTCTCTTTTGTTCCAAGTAATCCTCATACAAAACCTTCATCATCTCTAACATGGCGAAGAAAGTTTCTCGAAACTCTTTCTCATCCTGAGAAAGTCCCTCTTCCGAAGCCATATTCTCACTTTGAGAAGTTCTCTTTCTCGATCCAATCAATGGATTCTCTTCAACAAGATTGCCTTCACCACACTGTAGCTTTTCCCTGGTTAACATGAAAAACTCAAATCCAAACGTCAACTAGCTCTGATACCACTTGATCCAAAAAGATCTTTTAAATGGCAATGGTTGAGTTACTAAGCATGTGTTGATTAACCAATTAGGAATCTTAATGATAGAAGAAACATAACATCCATATGCACATATACAGATCTGAAATAAATCATAAACACCAATGTGATAACGGAGTTCGACAATCTCGCCTACGTCTTCGGGCCTTTATCTCAATGGGTGAGGCTTTCATATTTCTGTTCAAAGATTTAAAAGTACATCACAGTAGTGCCAAAAGGTTACAAAACTTATCTGGTCTTGTTCTACCAGATCTCTAGAACCCAACAGAAGAAACGACATTGAAATCGGATGACCGAAGCTCCCAGAAAATGCTCGCAAAGGTGCGCTCCTCAATAGCTTCCCCGCATAAAAATGGCTTTGGCTTGGAAAATATTCAGCATAAACCTGCTATGAATCTCCTCTCATGGCCTCAAGAAGGCATGGTTTATATAGATCTAAATTTGGTAACCATCTCCCAACTTCCCCCAAGATCTGGCCTCAAAAAGGGCCCAATATCCCCCAAAAAGGGCCAAAATCCCTCAAAACCGCTAAAAATCCATTAAAAAATCACTATTATATAGTATAAAAACCACTTTGTAACAAATATTGGGCTAAGCCCCTCTAACCTGGGTGTGTTCCCCCTCTACACAGTTGCATGAATTCATGTGGCCAAGCGTCATCCCCCTAGGGGTTGCACACTGGCCCCTCTTCTGATAGCTCCTGGATTTAGGGTGCAACCAATGGGACCAGGGTCCAAACTCCGCGCTAACAACAAAACTTCCATCGCCCAAACAGTAGCGCCGATTCATATGGAGTAACGGTCCGGGATTGGGGTCTATGCCAAAAACCACTCCATTCGATAGGGGCCAGGTCACACTACGGTGGTCGTATGGTAGCATGTAACTGGGGTTGGGGCTAGACCCCAGCCCTTACCTCCTCCGCTCGGAACCATAGTTTAATTCAATAATTAATTATGTCGTATGGTTTAACAAGTACTACAGCAGATGGGTTGGTAACCCTACCTGCCCAAAGCACTTCCCCTAACCAGAGGTCATGCAGTCGATTCCCGGGAGGTCCAAAACCAAATTTTGCATAGAAAACCAACGACCCAATACATGGGTGCCACATGGCATCCCATGTCTGGGCCACATGGAACCACATTGTTCGCCACTAGTATTCCACATGTCAAGAACCCAATAAATTTTGAGTGACCATGTCAGCAACCACTACCACATCAACACACTTGCCACATGTCTGTACCTTCCATGTAAGTTGTACGGGCGTGCCACATGTCACCCTTACAGTGGTGACACGTGTCACCCCTAGATTGGTCCACCTGTCCATCCATGTCAGCATCTGTATGCCCAGTCAGCCTACCACGTGTCACCTCCAGAAGCTGCCAACTATGCCTGCCACGTCATTTGTATGGTCGTACGGCCTATATAGTCAGCTGCCACGTGGCATTGTACGGAATGTATAGTCATCATTTTTTTTCCTATTTGGAAAAATGAACAGATCTCCATATCGGGAGCATACGGTGTATGTTTGATCCCATTCAAGTTGTGTTGGGTTCGTATCGACGAGGCCTACGCACACATCCGTTTTGAAGCCATTCTGAGAAATTTGATTTTTAAGCCTTTCTGAGCCCTATCAAGCTCCTGGATCCAATTATGGATCAATTGTGATGGGTCTTGATACATCATATACATGTATCCCTTCCCATAATTCCTTCAATTTATCTACCAATGGTTGTAGGTAGACATCCATATTCTTCACTTGTCTTCTACCAGGGATGATAAGAGCCAACATAAGATGTTCATTCTTCACGAACAACCATGGGGGGGTATTGTTATTGATCACTACTACATTCCAAATAGAATAGTTGGTATTTTGGAGGGAATATGGATTGACGCCATCCATGGCTATGTTGAGTCGCAAACTTTGTACTTCATCCTTGAATTTTTAAGGCCATGTATCATCTATATGCTTCATGGCTATTGAATCTATTGGGATTCGCATAACTCCCGACTCACTTATGTGCGAGGCATGCCATCCCTACAACATAGCTAATTCTTTGCAATGAAAGAGCCTTTGAATCCTTGGGATTATAGGCATGTGCCTCAATATCTTATGAGGAGGACCATGTCATTTACCCTTTTTATTTGATTTATGATATCCGTCATGCCCACATTTCAGACATATCTCTTTGTCTGCATATTCTCCTCTATATAGAATACAATCATTCGAACATGCATGATATGATATGTACTCAACACCCAATATTTTCAACATTTTCTTTACCTCTTCACAGCTACTGAGCAAGAAATCATCACTCGGAAGAACCTTATCTTTGAATAACCTATAATTAGTGGGCAATAGAAATGAACAATGTTATTTAACGTTCATAAAATCGATTGCTTTTAATGTTGATTGTGTGACAAGATTTCTCAAATTATAAGAGACTTAATGATGATTAGTTACCTCAATATTTCTGAGAAACATGTGTTTGACATGCCAAAATTTGTTTTCAAGTTGTACAGTAACATTGTTGTCCCCAGTTGGGTATACTTTGACCTGTTAGGTCCAAAGAGAGGGGTGGTGGAAGCAAATTTTAGAATTTCGAATAAGGTATCAGTGATATGAGCTTCATACCCTCACTCATTGTTCTAGAATGCATCTAACAACATTGTCTTCATGGCAATTATGTCCCGTAAATAATCATCCATACCAAACTCTATTTCATTGACTCTATTGCGAACTTGTGAAGAACTACTATTGTTGTAGTCATTCCTAATTGGTGAATCTTGACGTAGTGGGAATCGAATAGGTGGTTGATTCAACCATTATTGGTATGCTTCATCTTTGAGTTGTGCTCTTATTTCAGCCTTCTCTTGATTTGACATTGTAGTGGGGTGCAACAGAAGATAGGTCAGTCATCATCACTAGAATCCTAATTTAAAAAATATTGAATATTAGTACATCAATGATATTAGTAAGCACAATGCAATTGGTTTTCTCAAATCACATTATACAAAACAATTATTACCATCATTGACTCGGGATTGCAACTGAAAGATGGCATGTTACTATTGGTAGTGTAAAGTGGTTGTCTGTTTTCATCTACCAACTTCTTGCGGTATTTTTCTCCTGATAAGAGCTTCCGATGTTTTTGAATTGGTACTGGAATATTATCTGCATCTGAACTTGACTTTGAATCAGGATCCTGCAAATTTGGATACATTTTTATTCAGATTCACATGGATAGCAAAAAAAAATTCAATTAGATAATCAAAATATAAATAAAATCCGAACTTACTCGAGATGGAAAGGGAGAAATCCACAATGGACTTTGAGCAATATGGAATGGGCTGGAATTTGAAGAACTGGCCATTTGATATTGTAAGCTTCTCTCCCTGCATTTGAGAAAAATAAACAGTAAATTATTTTTAAGAATAAGGTGACTTTAAGCGCAAAATGTATACTATGATGTACTGCAAGTCATGTGGATGCATCATGAAAAATAATTTAAGATGAATATATTATTTTGTGTGCAAATAAAAATTCAGATAACTTTGAAAACATAACGTTGTGTTATTGTAACAAACATGCACCGGTGCATCTATAACATTGTAAAGCACCGGGCATTTATATACGCATCACACTGTTTCCATGAATTCAAATAATAATAAAAAAAATTATCCAATATCGGTGCTCCAAAACTTTAAAACGCACCGGTGCATCGTAGACATATCAGCACTAATGCATTAAATGTAATGACCCCCATCGTTACGACAACATGCGAGACATAACATGTGCAATTTTTTTTATTTTTTTCTTTTAAATAGGAAGGTAACAACGACAACAGTCAATCAACGCAACTCGACAATGAACACAGCGCATGCAATTCAGGCAACAGACAACATAACGACCTAGCATTCTAGCACATCATGCAGCTGGATGCCACATACGAAAATCAAAAAGAAAAAAATAAAAACGACTACCCGCCCGTCCTACCCTACAAGGTTAGGACCTCCAGGAAACATAAGCAATGCTCAAGCCCAGGTTCCCATCGATTTTGACCATTTAAGGTCTCAAGGTTGGCGAATGTTCTAAGGAACAAGGAGATGTCTACATCCCACCCGACACAAGCAAGACAACGCCTACTAAGCTAAGGACAATCATAAGACCAAGCCAACGCAACTGACATCAACGATACGAGTAACATGAACCTTTAAAGCGAGCGAGAATTAGCAATCATTGATTCAACATTTTGCATAGCATACGAATAAACCACAACGGTCAATCAGTAGTGGCCTTTCACTATGCACAACCAGATAAATCTAAACATTTAAACATTACTTCAATCAACCTTAAATTACCAGCGCGCAAGGGAGCTGACATACACCATCTATCTAGCAATAACAAATTGGAGGTGCAATTCTATTTAAATTCCAGGCGCGCTATTTAATCAATCATTCATTAAAATAAAATTTGAGGCATGAGAAGTGAAATACCTTCCGGGGTATTTCATTTAATTATGCATACATCATGTCAATGTAACAATAACTACAATTATTCAACTTGGCAGTTTAAAAAGAATTGACTCATAAAACTACAACTTGTAATACATCCTTCTAACTTCTGCAATCATAGAGTTTATTCTCCATTAAAAAAAATTCATCAGACACCATTCACTTCCTACATCATGATAATCCTTGCATTGATGAGATAATACAACCTTGTACATAATTTTATCATTAAGAGTTCATGTTATACATCGTTATACAATCATGGAATTATAAAGATTGTACGATCGTAAAACACAAGTTATTTAAACACTAAATGTTAGATCATTGATCCGGACTATTTTCAGCACAAAATGAGAGTGGAGATATAATAACAGAAATGTTTCAGAGATGCAACCATAAACACAGATATACAGTAATACACGATTTCTATTAATGAAAGAAATGTACAGAGACTGTAAAAATACAGAGTAAAAGACTTGCTAGAATGGTGGCAGCTTATCTCTGAGAAGAGATGTGACGGCTACTCGCATTCTCAAGAAGATGATTACAATGAGGCTCTGAAGGCATTTTTACAATACACAGGAATTCCAAAAACTCTTGACATCCAAAAACCTAACCCTAGGAGATGAAGCGCCAAAATTCATCTGGGCCCCGTTTGGGTAAGTTAGTACATTAACTTCCCGGGGTCGTGACTTTTGCATACGATCTCTGTTTTAGGCGTATGATAGACCGTTGGAAAGGTATCGTCGAGGAGATTCATTTTGGGTCCTCTATCATTCCTTCAACTATCATTGAGTTGGTTTGATCCCAAAAAACCTTCATTTAGGCCCTCAAAATGGCCCCGGAAGTTAAAAACTGCTAAAAATAGTAAATTGCCAAAATTGCCAGAAAACTCTTTTGAGCTGCTCAGACAAGCTAGGTGGCCACCGATATCCACCTGGATCAATCCTCCCTCCTTAGGAAGAAATGGTCTCCATTGCATTGAGTGCCCAGGGGAGAGGAAAAAGTGTTTGCTAAATCTGAATCTTGGTGAGTTGCTTGCCTTGCTGGAGACGTCGCGTTGCTCAGTTTGTGGAAGTCTGTCATGAACCTGTTGAGGTTGAGGCTATTCAACAAGTCAAGCTACATGAGAGGAAAATGTGCATAAGGAATATTTGTGCTTTTTTTCAACCTTGTCGACCTGCTTCTGTTGGAGATAAGGTGTCTGGGGTGAGGCTGTAGTGGTTGCAGTGTCCTTCTGTTACCCTTTTGAACAGATTGTGAAGAAGCTAAATTTTTCAGTATGAGATACTACCTTGAGACACTTTTTAGGTGGAACAATAGTTGGAACTACCTCTGTTATTCTGTAGAGATGACTCGCCAAAGTAAAAATGACAATACGGGGTCGAGACTCATAAATAGCATGGCGCTTCCACATATATGGCTGGCCCAAGAGAACATCACAGACATCCAGTGGGGCAACATCACGAAATACCTCATCCTTGCAGGGCTAGATGTCATATGACAATCGACATTGTTGGCTGACACGGAGATCTCGTCCTTGGCGAAGCCACCCGATGTTGTATGGTTGCGGGTGTGGTGTTGTCGACAATCCCATTTGTTTGATGACCTCTGCTGAGATGAGGTTCTTCTAGCTTCCGCTATCAACAATAAAATGCAACGAGGTCCCCTTCACCCACATTTGTGAATCAAAAAGGTGCTCCCCCTCTTCGGGATATGTTGGTTCTTCTGGTTGAATTGTTGCAGTCGCAACAATAGTAGTGGGGTCTGCGTCAATGATCTGTCCTTTACCAGTATTTTCAGAATCAGATTCTGAATCAGGGTTTGGCTCCTTGTCTTTGATCTCGGCCACCAATGACTGTTTTGAGCAGCATTCATCGATGTTGTGCTAGGGGCTTTTGTGGAAATCGCACCATTTTTCGGTATCCTTCTTCGTCTTCCCGTGACCCTTTGTTTCTTGTGGCTTAGACTGGTTTTCAGGAAGCTGTTTGTTAGGGTCGTACTTATCATACTTTGGATGTTGCAGATTTGCAGACCCAAAATCCCATTTGTTCTGGTGCTTAAATTTCTGCTCGATCTTAACAGCATATCGATAAGCAGCACCGAGTGATGAGATGTCCAGAAAACACATTTCAGTTTGGATGTATCTGTACAGAGCCCCACGGTATTTTAGAACCAAATGGTGTTCAGAGTCTTCGATACCCAGCTTGGTGTGCAAGGTACGAAAGGTATTGATGAAATCTAAAACTGCTTGGCCCCTCTCTTGCCGCAGTGTGGTCCATCTCATGTACTCGTCCTCATAGTTTCCAACAGGATAATATTGTTCATTTACCGCATCCACAAAAAAATCCCAAGTGGGCTTAGCCCCATATATTCCAGACTCCTCTGTGGAACTTTTCTCCCAGTAAGTTTCCCACTAATGTTTGACATGAGGGAGATCTTTAAGGAGTGCGAAGGTGATCTTTTGTTTGTCAGAAAAATTGTGAACTGAGAAATAACCTTCTAGCAGAGTTAACCATTTTTCTAGGGCTTCTGCATCTATCTATCCTTCAAATACAGGAATTTCAAAATTAACTTGTACCTTGAAAGGTGAGGTGCCTCCAAAGTGACCGCTTGATGAAGATATGCCTGCTACTATCGGTAGGCATTGAAGGATGTGGGCAAAATTCTCCATCATTTCATCCCTCTGTCGCATGAGAGCTTGCTCAAGCAATAGATTGATAGGAGTGTCTGCTCCATCGTTTTTCTTTCCTTCCATCATTGAGGGTTTCTTGGGTGTGTGAGATCGATTATCTTCAAGAGAGACAATCTCAAGACCCAACTTGCTATACTCGAACCTCGTTGGGGACATGCACTGAAAAAATGATCAAGAGCAGCCTGCTCTTATACCACTGATCCGGATTATTTTCAGCACAAAATCAAAGTAGAGATATAATAACAGAAATGTATCAAATATGAAACCATAAACACATATATAAAGTAATACACGATTTCTATTAATGAAAGAAATGTACAGAGACTGTAAAAATACAGAGTGAAAGACTCGCTAGAATGGTGGCAGCTTATATCTGAGAAGAGATCTGACAGTTACTCGCATTCGCAAGAAGATGAATAAAATGAGGCTCTGAATGCCTTTTTACAATAAATAGGCATGCCAAGAACCCTTAACATCCAAAAACCTAACCCTGGGAGATAAAGCGCCAAAAGTCATGTGGGCCCCATTTGGGTAAGTTAGTACATTAACTTCTCGGGGTCATAACTTTTGCATACGCTCTCCATTTTAGGCGTATGATAGACCGTTGAAAAGGTATCATCGAGGAGATTCATTTTTGGGCCTCAATCATGCATTCAAATATCATTGAGTTGGGTCAATCCCAAAAAACCTTCATTTAGGCCCCCAAAAATGGCCCCGGAAGTTAAAAGCTACTAAAAATAGTAAATTGCCAAAATTGCTAGAAAACTGTTTTGAGTCGGTCGGACAAGGTGGGTGGCCACCAATATCCACCTGGATCAATCCTCCCTCCTTAGGAAGTAATGGTCTCTATTGCATTGAGTGCCCGGGGGAGAGGAAAAAGCATTTGTTGAATCTTAATCTTGGTGAGTTGCTTGCCTTGTTCGAGACGTCGGTTGCTCAGTTTGTGGAAATTTGTCACGAACCTGTTGAGGTTGAGGTTGTTCAACATGTCGAGCTACATCAGAGGAAAATGTGCATAAGGAATCTTTTCACTTTCTTGCAACCTTGTCGACCTGCTTCTATTGGAGATAAGGTGCCTGGGGCAAGGCTGTAGTGGTTACAGTGTCCTTTTGTTCCCCTTTTGAATAGATTGTGAAGAAGCTGAATTTTGCAATATGAGATACTACCTTGCGACACTTTTTAGGTGGAACAATAGTTGGAACTACCTCTGGTATTTTTTAGATATGACCCCCCAAAGTAACAATGACACTACAGGGTCGAGACTCATAAATAGCATGGTGCTTCCACATATATGGTTGGCCGAAGAGAACATCACAGACATCCAGTGGGGCAACATCACATAATACCTCATCCTTGAAGGGATGGATGCCATATGACAATCGACATTGTTGGCTGACACAAAGATCTCATCCTTGGCGAAGCCACCTGATGTTGTATGGATGCGAGTGTGGTTTTGTCGACAATCCCAACTGTTTGACGACCTCTACTATGATGAGGTTCTTCTGGCTTCCGCTATCAAAAATAAAATGTAGCGGGGTCCCCTTCACCCACATTTTTGAATAAAAAAGGCGCTCCCCCTCTTCGGGATCTATTGGTTCTTCTCGTTGAATTTCTACGGTCGCGACAATAGTAGTGGGGTCTGCGTCAATGATCTGTCCTTTACCAATATTTTTAAAATCAGATTATGAATCAGATTTTGGCTCCTTGTCTTTGATCTCGGCCACCAATGACTATTTTGAGCGACATTTATTGGTGTTGTGCCAAGGGCTTTTGTGGAAATCGCACCATTTTTCGGTATCCTTCTTCGTCTTCCTGTGACCCTTATTTTCCTGTGGCTTAGACTGGTTTTCAGGAAGCTATTTGTTAGGGTCGTATTTATCATACTTTGGATGTTGCAGATTTGCAGACCCAAAATCCCGTTTGTTCTGGTGCTTAAATTTCTACTCAATTTTAACAGCATATCGATAAGCAGCACCGAGTGATGAGATGTCTAGAAAATCCATTTCAGTTTGGATGTATCTATGTAGAGCCCCATGGTATTTCATAACCAAATGTTGTTCAGAGTCTTTGATACCCAGCTTGGCGAAGAAGGTATGGAAGGTATTGGTGAACTCTAAAACTACATGGCCCCTCTCTTGCCGCAGTGTGGTCCATCTCATGTACTAGTCCTCATAGTTGCCAACATGGTAATATTGTTCCTTTACGGCATCCACAAAAAAATCCCAAGTGGGCTCGGCCCCATATATTCCAGACTCCTCTATGGAACTTTTCTCCCAGTAAGTTTCCCACAAATGTTTGACATGAGGGAGAGCTTTAAGGACTATGAAGGTGAAATTTTCTTTGTCGAAAAAATTGTGAACTGAGAAATAACCTTCTAGCAGAGTTAACCATTTTTCTAGGGCTTCTGCATCTATCTGTCCTTCAAATACAGGAATATAAAAATTAAATTTTACCTTGAAAGGCGAGGTTCCTCCAAAGTAGCCGCTTGATAAAGATGTGTCTGCTGCTATCGGCAGGCGTTGAAGGATGTGGGAAAAATTCTCCATCATTTCGTCCCTCTGTCACGTGAGAGCTTGCTCAAGCAACAGATTGATAAGATCGTTTGCTCTGTCGTTTTTCTTTTCTTCTGCCATCGAGGGTTTCTTGGGTGTGAGAGAGCGATTTTATTCAAGAGAGACAAGCTTGAGACCCAACTTTCTATACTCGGACCTCGTCGGGGACATGCACTGAAAAAACGATCAAGAGCAGCCTGCTCTTATACCACTGATCCGGATTATTTTTGGCACGAAATGAGAGCGGAGATATAATAACAGAAATGTATCAAAGATGCAACCATAAACACAGATATATAGTAATACACTATTTCTACTAATGAAAGAAATGTACAGAGACTGTAAAAATACAAAGTGAAAGACTTGCTAGAATGGTGACAACTTATCTCTGAGAAGAGATGTGACGACTACTCACATTCGCAAGAAAATGATTACAATGAGGATTGGAAAGAATTTTTACAATAAATAGGAATGCCAAAAACCCTTGACATCCAAAAACCTAACCCTATGAGATGAAGCACCAAAATTCATGTGGGCCCCGTTTGGGTAAGTTAGTACATTAACTTCCCGGGGTCGTAACTTTTGCATACAATCTCTGTTTTAGGCGTATGATAGACCGTTGGTAACGTATCTTCGAGGAGATTCATTTTGGGGCCTCAATCATTCCTTTGGCTCTCATTGAGTTGGGTCGATCCCAAAAAACCTTCATTTAGGCCCTCAAAATGGCCCTGAAAGTTAAAAACTACTAAAAATAGTAAATTGCCAAAATTGCCAGAAAATTGTTTTGAGCCGGTCGAACAAGGTGGGTGGCCACAGATATCCACCTGGATCAATCCCGCCTCCTTAGGAAGCAATAGTCTCCATTGCGTTGAGTGTCCAGGGGAGAGGAAAAAGTGTTTGTTGAATATGAATCTTGGTGAGTTTCTTGCCTTGTTGGAGATGTCGCCCTGCTCAATTTGTGGAAGTCTATCACGAACCTGTTGAGGCTAAGGCTGTTCAACAAGTCAAGCTACATGAGAGGATAATGTGCATAAGGAATCTTTGTGCTTTCTTGCAACCTTGTCGACCTACTTCTGCTGGAGATAAGGTGCCTGGGGAGAGGTTGTAGTGGTTGCAGTGTCCTTTTGTTCCTCGTTTGAATAGATTGTGAAGAAGTTGAATTTTGCAGTATGAGATACTACCTTGTGGAACTTTTTAGGTTGAACAATAGTTGGAACTACCTCTAGTATTCTGTAGATATGACCCCCCAAAGTAATAATGACACTACGGGGTCGAGACTCATAAACAGCATGGCACTTCCACATATATGGTTGGCCCAAGAGAACATCACAGACATCAAATCGGGAAACATCACATAATACCTTGTCCTTGAAGGGATGGATGTCGTATGACAATCGACATTGTTGGCTGACACGGAGATCTCGTCCTTGGCGAAGCCACCTGGTGTTGCATGGCTCCGGGTGTGGTGTTTTTGACAATCCCAACTGTTTGACAACCTCTACTGCGATGAGGTTCTTCTGGCTTCCGCTATCAACAATAAAATGTAGCAGGGTCCCCTTCACCCACATTTGTGAATGAAAAAGGCGCTCCCCCTCTTCGGGATCTGTTGGTTCTTCTGGTGGAATTGTTGCGGTCGCGACAATAGTAGTGGGGTTTGCGTCAATGATTTGTCCTTTACCAATATTTTCATAATCAGATTCTGAATCAGGGTTTGACTCCTTGTCTTTGATCTTGGCCACCAATGACTGTTTTGAGTGACATTCATCGGTGTTGTGCCAGGGGATTTTGAGGAAATTGCACCATTTTCTGGTATCCTTCTTCGTCTTCCCGTGACCCTTCTTTTCCTATGGCTTAGTCTGGTTTTCAGGAAGCCGTTTGTTAGGGTCGTATTTTTCATACTTTGGATGTTGTAGATTTTCAGACCCAAAATCTCGTTTGTTATGGTGCTTAAATTTCTGCTCGATTTTAAAAGCATATCGATAAGCAGCACCGAGTGATGAGATGTCCAGAAAATCCATTTCATTTTGGATGTATCTGTGTAGAGCCCCATGGTATTTCAGAACCAAATGTCGTTCAGAGTCTTTGAAACCCAGCTTGGTGCGCAAGGTATGGAAGGTATTGGTGAACTCTAAAACTACTTGGCCCCTCTCTTGTCGCAGTTTGGTCCATCTCATGTACCGGTCCTCATAGTTGCCCACAGGGTAATATTGTTCCTTTACCGAATCCACAAAAAACTCCCAAGTGGGCTCGACCCCATATATTCTAGACTTCTCTGTGGAACTTTGCTCCCAGTAAGTTTCCCACCAATGTTTGACATGAGGGAGAGCTTTAAGGAGTGTGAAGGTGATCTTTTCTTTGTTAGAAAAATTGTGAACTGAAAAATAACCTTCTAGCATAGTTAGCCATTTTTCTAGGGCTTCTACATCTATCCGTCCTTCAAATACAAGAATATCAAAACTAACTTGTACCTTGAAATGCAAGGTGCCTCCAAAGTGGCCGCTTGATGAATATGCGTCTGTTGCTATCAGCAGGCATTGAAGGATGTCGGTAAAATTCTCCATCATTTCGTCCCTCTGTCGCGTGAGAGCTTGCTCAAGAAACAAATTGATAGGATCGTTTGCTCTGTCATTTTTATTTTCTTCCACCATTGAGGGTTTATTGGGTGTGCGAGAGAGATTTTCTTCAAGAGATACAAGATCGAGACCTAACTTGCTATACTCAGACCTCGTCGGGGACATGCACTGAAAAAATGATCAAGAGCAGCATGCTCTGAAACCACTGATCCGGATTATTTTTGGCATGAAATGAGAGTGGAGATATAATAATAGAAATGTATCAAAAATGCAACCATAAACATAGATATACAGTAATACACTATTTCTACTAATGAAAGAAATGTACAGATACTGTAAAAATACAAAGTGAAAGACTTGCTAGAATGGTGACAACTTATCTTTGAGAAGAGATGTGACGACTACTCGCATTCGCAAGAAAATGATTACAATGAGGATTGGAAAGAATTTTTACAATAAATAGGAATGCAAAAAACCCTTGACATCCAAAAACCTAACCCTAGGAGATGAAGCGCCAAAATTCATGTGGGCCCCGTTTGGGTAAGTTAGTACATTAACTTCCCGGGGTCGTAACTTTTGCATACAATCTCCGTTTTAGGCGTATGATAGACCGTTGGTAACGTATCTTCGAGGAGATTCATTTTGGAGCCTCAATCATTCCTTTGGCTCTCACTGAGTTGGGTCAATCCCAAAAAACCTTCATTTAGGCCCTCAAAATGGCCCTCAAAATTAAAAATTACTAAAATTAGTAAATTGCTAAAATTGCCAGAAAACTGTTTTGAGTTGGTCGGACAAGTTGGGTGGCCACCGATATCCACCTGGATCAATCCTCCCTCCTTAGGAAGCAATGGTCACCATTTCATTAAGTGTTGGGGGGAGAGGAAAAAGCGTTTGCTGAATCTGAATCTTGGTTAGCTGCTTGGCTTGCTGGAGATGTCGCGCTGCTCAGTTTGTGGAAGTCTGTCACGAACCTGTTGAGGTTGAGGCTGTTCAACAAGTCAAGCTACATGAGAGGACAATGTGCATAAGGAATATTTGTGCTTTCTTGCAACCTTGTCGACCTACTTCTGTTGGAGATAAGGTGCTTGGGGAGAGGTTGTAGTGGTTGTAGTGTCCTTTTGTTCCTCGTTTGAATAGATTGTGAAGAAGATGAATTTTGCAGTATGAGATACTACCTTGCGACACTTTTTAGGTTGAACAATAGTTGGAACTACCTCTGGTATTCTGTAGATATGACCCCCCAAAGTAATAATGACACTATGGGGTCAAGACTCATAAACAACATGGCACTTCCACATATATGGTTGGCCCAAGAGAACATCGCAGACATCCAATGGGGAAACATCACATAATACCTTGTCCTTGAAGGGATGGATGTCGTATGACAATCGACATTGTTGGTTGACATGGAGATCTTGTTCTTGGCAAAGCCACCTGATGTTGTATGGCTTCGGGTGTGGTGTTTTCGACAATCCCAACTATTTGACGACCTCTGCTGAGATGAGGTTCTTCTGGCTTCTGTTATCAACAATAAAATGCAGCAAGGTCCCCTTTACCCACATTTGTGAATGAAAAAGGCACTCCCCCTCTTCGAGATCTGTTGGTTCTTCTGGTGAAATTGTTGCGGTCATGACAATAGCAGTGGAGTTTGCATCAATGATCTGTCCTTTACTAGTATTTTCATAATCAAATTCCGAATCAGGGTTCGACTCCTTGTCTTTGATCTCGGCCACCAATGACTATTTTGAGCGACATTCATCGGTGTTGTGCTAGGGGATTTTGTGGAAATCACACCATTTTCCGGTATCCTTCTTCATCTTCCCGTGACCCTTCTTTTCCTATGGCTTAGACTGGTTTTCAGGAAGCTGTTTGTTAGGGTCGTATTTATCATACTTTGGATGTTGCAGATTTGTAGATCCAAAATCCCATTTGTTCTGGTGCTTAAATTTCTGCTCAATTTTAACAGCATATCAATAAGCAGCATCGAGTGATGAGATGTCCAGAAAATCCATTTCAGCTTGGGTGTATCTGTGTAGAGCCCCATGGTATTTCAAAACCAAATGTCATTCAGAGTCTTTGATACCCATCTTGGTGTGTAAGGTATGGAAGGTATTGGTGAACTCTGAAACTGCTTGGCCCCTCTCTTGCCACAGTGTGGTCCATCTCATGTACTGGTCCTCATAGTTGCCAACAGGGTAATATTGTTCCTTTACCACATCCACAAAAAACTCCCAAGTGGGCTCGGCCCCATATATTCCAGACTCCTCTGTGTAACTTTGCTCCCAGTAAGTTTCCCACCAATGTTTGACATGAGGGAGAGCTTTGAGGAGTGCGAAGGTGATGTTTTCTTTGTCGGAAAAATTGTGAACTGAGAAATAACCTTCTAGCAAAGTTAACCATTTTTCTGGGGCTTATGCATCTATCTGTCCTTCAAATACAAGAATATAAAAATTAACTTGTACCTTGAAATGAGAGGTGCCTCCAAAGTGGTCTCTTTATGAAGATGCACCCGCTACTATCGATAGGCATTGAAGGATGTGGGCAAAATTCTCCATCATTTCATCCCTCTGTCGCATGAGAGCTTGCTCAAGCAACAGATTGATAGGATCGTCTGCTCCATCATTTTTATTTTCTTCTGCCATTGAGGGTTTCTTGGGTGTGCGAGAGAAATTTTCTTCAAGAGAGACAAGCTCGAGACCCAACTTTCTATACTCAAACCTCGTCAGGGACATGCACTGAAAAAACGATCAAGAGGAGCCTACTCTGATACCACTGATCCGGATTATTTTTGGCACGAAATAAGAGCAGGGATATAATAACAAAAATGTATCAGAGATGCAACCATAAAAATAGATATACAGTAATACACGATTTCTATTAATGAAAGAAATGTACAGAGACTGTAAAAATACAGAGTGAAAGACTCGCTAGAATGGTGGCAGCTATCTCTGAGAAGAGATGTGACGGCTACTCGCATTCGCAAGAAAATGATTACAATGAGGCTCTGAAGATATTTTTACAATAAACAAGAATTCCAAAAACCCTTGACATTCAAAAACCTAACCCTAGGAGATGAAGCGCCAAAATTCATGTGGGCCCCGTTTGGGTAAGTTAGTACATTAACTTCTCGGGGTCGTAACTTTTGCATATGATCTCTGTTTTAGGCGTATGATAGACCGTTGGAAAGGAATATTCGAGGAGATTCATTTTGGGGCATTAATAATTCCTTTGGAAATCATTTAGTTGGTTTTATCCCAAAAAACCTTCATTTAGGCCCTCAAAATGGCCCCGGAAGTTGAAAACTGCTAAAAATAGTAAATTGCCAAAATTGTCAGAAAACTGTTTTGAGCCAGTCGAACAAGGTGGGTGGCCACCGATATCCACCTGGATCAATCATGGTTTGTTATAATATTGAATAGTTAGTATTTCATTAATTAGAGTCGGAAGGAAGTGCACTTCTAAATATTAGACTTGCCATAATAATTAAAATAATAATAATTATGAATCTAACTGTTAATAATCATAATTGAACTGTTATGAATTTGTTGTGATGAGTAATAATAATTATTAACTGTTATGAATCTAACTGATAATAATAATAATTAAATTTCCATCCTATTCCAACGTACAATTTATCCTAGGCATTCCCAACTGAATAAAGTATCTGAGATGAGAAGCAAGCAACAAGGATTATCAATCCCAAAATTGAGTTTACTGGGGTAAATTTTAAAACCATTAAAACTGAAACGAAATCCACAGTGATAAATTTTCCCCACAATTCATCCCTAATTACAAGCCCCAAGGTTCAAGATGTTGAAATTTTAACAATGCTACAGGGACAAATTTAATCAGAAAACTTCACAGCTCGGTGAAAGAATAATAAAATTAAAAGCAATTAATTTAATTTTCAATTAAAAGGGAAACCGCCAGGTTTCCAAACTTGGAGGGAACATCCCTGAAGGGTCATAGGTTGACATTAGGAAGTGGTAGCAGGGAAGGCAGTGAAACTATTGCTGAGACAATAGCAAAAAGCACATGAATTACCTCTCCATTCAAAAAGGACACAGTGGAGCTCAGAAAATACCAAGGGCGTCAACGACCGGGACAATGCGAACTCCCTGATATGGAAGGAGAAGGGATCCTCCACAGCAAGTTCAATCCTACAATGAAAAACCCACAGACAGTCGACAAGGGAGGGCCACAATTTACACAGGGTAAGGGTGGATCTCCAGCGAAGAAAAACTCAGATCTGAGTACTCCACGAAAATTTTGTGAGCAACTACAAGACAGGCGGGCGATAGGATAACTCCCTCACCAAGGTTAGACATGTTTGAACTCCAAACCACACAAAGAAGCCAAAAAGGTGTCAAAGGAGGGTGAGGCGTAGTTCATTAACCTTTTAAACACTAAGACCATCCTCCACACAAACAAGGTCTGATGAGAACACCATTACCTGTCACAAGTTGCGCAAAGGAATAAGTTGAAAATTGCTAACTAAATCCATCCAACAGTTTCCCTTCCTTTAATAAAGGGTGCTATCATAATGGGTTCAAGGTAATTTCTCTCCAAGTCTTCGCAACCAATACCGTGGAAGCTGTAATGTGGTCCGTGCATGAAATTGATGAAAACAAAATATCACCTTTTACCTAAATAGCATGAAGTTAATAGAATAAGAAGGGTCACATTGAATGATTATTTTTATATTTCATGTTTATCCTTCCCCTTATCCCGTGCATCCTTTCTTTGCAAACGTGTGATATATGAATTCAATTTGGATACAGGGAAATCGCATAAATGGAGGCGGATGCTTATAACCAGTGGACTTACCATTGCTATGCTCCACAACAAACGATTTGATGACCTCGTATCCCACGTTACTTTGGAATTCGTAAAGCTTATCATGAAGAATGGTTTTGTATCCATTAGAATCTCACCGATGAGGAATCACAGAAATATTTCAGTTTGTATGGTTTAACTTGTAGTTTTAAATATTTAAATAAATTCAAAGTTAAGAGATAATGCACTATGGATTACACTTGGATGGAGTCTTAAATAAATGATACAATTCAGCGTGAAATCTACTTATCCAGGTGGGTTCCGAATGATTTATCAGTCTCGAAATGATTTACCGAATTAAGATCGATAACAACCTAAGCTCAGAGATCATTAAAGCATGGACGAACACAAGCCAGAAGTATTCGGTGAGAGGCGAGTTGAAATCTCGAAATTAAACTAGAATAACATGGGTCGGATAACCCAACGATGGTATTACGAGTATTAATACTGGTATCAGACACACCATAGTTTTTAATACAACTTCTCATGAATCCGTATGGACAACACATTCCTAAAATTTAAACAATTTTTATACAAGCAACCGCCCAACGGATCATCCATCGACAGAAATGGTTCTATTCTATAATCCATAGATATAACATAAATTATAATAAGCATTCAACTATAGTTTCAGTAGCGACTCAGATGCAAGTGCCTCATTGTACAAATCTTGAATCGTATTAACAATTTAGCTAAAATTTAATAAGCGACTAAATTCAACTACAATGGCAATTCAGACTCAAGGATGGTGAAGAAAAATGCAACTTCTAACTTAACTGGCTTTTTCCTTAATAGATAAAAAACAAGCGCACCCAATCGAGCTTCAAGGTACCATTGAAATTTTCTTCAATGCATGCATTCACACACACACACACACACACACA